>CAIGQQ010034266.1:437999-448378 GCA_903798035.1 Danio albolineatus
CATATTATTATTCAATATATTATATCATTCATATATATCATATTATTCATTTATATCAATAAAAATAGTAATAGATCAGAAAAAACTGTACATTTAACAATCTCTCTCTCTCTCTGTGTTTGTGTGTGTGTGTGTGTGTGTGTGTGTGCGTGTGTGTTTGCTCTAATGTAGCGGGTCCAGCAGGGAATATCGCGGTTGGAGCTGCCGCCGTTCAGTCCTCCACTTGGCCCCATGATGGAGAAGCAGGGAACGCAGTGGACGGAAACACTAATGCTGTGTATTCCAAAAGCTCCTGCACACACACTCTGGGGGAAACCAACCCCTGGTGGAGGGTGGATCTGGGTGGAGTGTTCAGCATCCGCCGCGTCAGCATCACCAACAGAGGAGACTGCTGTGAGGAGAGGATAAACGGAGCGCAGATCCGCATCGGGGACAGCCTGGAGAACAACGGAAACAACAACCAGCTGTAGGAGACTCTCACACACACACACACACTCACACACACACAGATGAAGACATTCAGATTCCTGCTTACTTTGGCCTCTACACTTACTATCACTGATGTTTCTCCTGCTGTGTGTGTGTGTGTGTGTGCGCAGAGTTGCGACTGTGGATCAAATTCCAGCTGGAAACACAGAGACGTTTGAGTTCAAGCCGGTTCAGGGCAGATTCCTCAACATCTTACTGCCTGGTGTGAACGTTTACCTCACTCTGTGTGAAGTGCAGGTGTTCACAGGTGAGAGACGACACTGACAAACTGTGTTTGTGTGTGTGTTTGTGTGTGTGTTTGTGTGTGTTTGTGTGTGTGTGCGTGCGTTTGTATGTGTGTGGGTGTTTGTGTGTGCGTGTGTATGTTTGTTTGTGTGTGTGTGTGTGTGTTTGGGTGTGTGTGTTTGGGTGTGTGTGTTTTAGTGCTGCACGATTAATCGTATCGCAATCGCAATCGCGATGTCAGCCTATGCGATTACATTACAGCGAATCTTGCGATTATATTAAATAAACGAATGCATTTGTGGACGTAACAAGAAAGAAAATGCACCACCATTTTTGTAGTTTCCTTTTAATACGATTACAATGTAACGCAATTAAAAAAGAACTACATGACCCAGAAGCCATCAGGACTGTGTGTGTATGTGTCTGAGTATCACGTGCTGATAAGCGCGACCGAGCCAGAGCAAACACGGTGATAATGCTTGTCTCCTCCAAAAACAGCTTGGACATCGCGTGATGTTCTGAACGTGTATAATGTGTTTGCAGCAGATAGATGCGAGTCGCTTTCCGTATGTTCTAAACCAAAAGGTTTAGTTAAAGCGAAACGACCGCGATGTGGCGCTTTGCTTTTCATGCCCGTCGCCTGGCAACAGACGTACACAAAACATCGGCTTGATTATGTAAACGTATCAGCCAAACACCTTTTCGTCCATCAAGCGAAATTGTCGTCGGGTGTTAAGTCTCCTGTAACCGACAAAATTGCTCACAACCGTCATCATAGGTTCAGTGTTTTCATTCAAAGTAAATTATTGAATTAAATTGAAACTAGAAGAATTATTGTGTGCATGTATGGTGGTGATTGACGAGGAATATCTGCTGTTAACCTTTCCATGTGCCCAACGTTCTCTATAAAACCAGAAACATGCTGAATGTTCTCATGTAGGATGCATATAATGCAGACGGCCACATTTTAAATTAAATCAAATAAGCAGAACCAAAAGTTGTATGTGTGTGTATATATATATATATATATATATATATATAACAGACAAAATATGATATGTTTAAATAGTGCATGCTGCATTTCTCTCTCATAAACAATAATACAAAGCCATACATATAAATTATTGTCATATTTCATTTAACAATTGCAAGAAATATGAAATATGGAAAATATGGAATATGAAAATAAGTTTACAAAAATGCAGATATTTATTTTGTAAAAATTATTTATTTTGAAACCATTTCAAGTTGAACAAACACACTTCAGCATTATTACTAATCTGTGTGTGCAATTTTCTTAAAAAGCCATTAAATTGACTTACAATACCATTTATAATCGAAATCGCATATCGCAATATTGACCACAATAATCGCAATATGGCAATTTTCCCAAATCGTGCAGCCCTAGTGTGTTTGCGTGTGAGTGTGTTTATGTTTGCGTGTGTGTGTATGTTAGTGTGTGTGTTTGCGTGTGTGTGTTTGTGTGTTTGTGTGTGCGTATGTTTGTGTTTGCGTGTGTGTGTGTTTGCATGTGTGTGTTTGCGTGTGTGTTTGTGTGTGTGTGTGTGTGTTTGTATGTTAGTGTTTGTTTGTGTGTGTGGGTGTGTTTGTGTGTGTGTGTTTGTTATGTGTGTGTGTGTGTATGTTTGGGTGTGTGTGTTTGCGTGTTTGTGTGTGTGCGTATGTTTGTGTTTGCGTGTGTGTGTGTTTGCATGTGTGTTTGTATGTTAGTGTTTGTTTGTGTGTGTGGGTGTGTTTGTGTGTGTGTGTTTGTTATGTGTGTGTGTGTGTATGTTTGGGTGTGTGTGTTTGCGTGTTTGTGTGTGTGCGTATGTTTGTGTTTGCGTGTGTGTGTGTTTGCATGTGTGTTTGTATGTTAGTGTTTGTTTGTGTGTGTGGGTGTGTTTGTGTGTGTGTGTTTGTTATGTGTGTGTGTGTGTATGTTTGGGTGTGTGTGTTTGCGTGTTTGTGTGTGTGCGTATGTTTGTGTTTGCGTGTGTGTGTGTTTGCATGTGTGTTTGTATGTTAGTGTTTGTTTGTGTGTGTGGGTGTGTTTGTGTGTGTGTGTTTGTTATGTGTGTGTGTGTGTATGTTTGGGTGTGTGTGTTTGCGTGTTTGTGTGTGTGCGTATGTTTGTGTTTGCGTGTGTGTGTGTTTGCATGTGTGTTTGTATGTTAGTGTTTGTTTGTGTGTGTGGGTGTGTTTGTGTGTGTGTGTTTGTTATGTGTGTGTGTGTGTATGTTTGGGTGTGTGTGTTTGCGTGTTTGTGTGTGTGCGTATGTTTGTGTTTGCGTGTGTGTGTGTTTGCATGTGTGTTTGTATGTTAGTGTTTGTTTGTGTGTGTGGGTGTGTTTGTGTGTGTGTGTTTGTTATGTGTGTGTGTGTGTATGTTTGGGTGTGTGTGTTTGCGTGTTTGTGTGTGTGCGTATGTTTGTGTTTGCGTGTGTGTGTGTTTGCATGTGTGTTTGTATGTTAGTGTTTGTTTGTGTGTGTGGGTGTGTTTGTGTGTGTGTGTTTGTTATGTGTGTGTGTGTGTATGTTTGGGTGTGTGTGTTTGCGTGTTTGTGTGTGTGCGTATGTTTGTGTTTGCGTGTGTGTGTGTTTGCATGTGTGTTTGTATGTTAGTGTTTGTTTGTGTGTGTGGGTGTGTTTGTGTGTGTGTGTTTGTTATGTGTGTGTGTGTGTATGTTTGGGTGTGTGTGTTTGCGTGTTTGTGTGTGTGCGTATGTTTGTGTTTGCGTGTGTGTGTGTTTGCATGTGTGTTTGTATGTTAGTGTTTGTTTGTGTGTGTGGGTGTGTTTGTGTGTGTGTGTTTGTTATGTGTGTGTGTGTGTATGTTTGGGTGTGTGTGTTTGCGTGTTTGTGTGTGTGCGTATGTTTGTGTTTGCGTGTGTGTGTGTTTGCATGTGTGTTTGTATGTTAGTGTTTGTTTGTGTGTGTGGGTGTGTTTGTGTGTGTGTGTTTGTTATGTGTGTGTGTGTGTATGTTTGGGTGTGTGTGTTTGCGTGTTTGTGTGTGTGCGTATGTTTGTGTTTGCGTGTGTGTGTGTTTGCATGTGTGTTTGTATGTTAGTGTTTGTTTGTGTGTGTGGGTGTGTTTGTGTGTGTGTGTTTGTTATGTGTGTGTGTGTGTATGTTTGGGTGTGTGTGTTTGCGTGTTTGTGTGTGTGCGTATGTTTGTGTTTGCGTGTGTGTGTGTTTGCATGTGTGTTTGTATGTTAGTGTTTGTTTGTGTGTGTGGGTGTGTTTGTGTGTGTGTGTTTGTTATGTGTGTGTGTGTGTATGTGTGGGTGTGTGTGTTTGTGTGTGTATGTTAGTGTGTTTGTTTGTGTTTGTGTGTGGGTGTTTGTGTTTGTCAGTTTGTGTGTGTGTGTTTGTCAGTTTGTGTGTGTGTGTGTGTTTGTCAGTTTGTGTGTGGGTGTGTGTTTGTCAGTTTGTGTGTGTGTTTGTGTGTGTGCGTATGTGCGTGCATGCGTGCGTGCGTGTGTGTGTGTGTGTGTGTGTTTTCTCCTAATGGTGTTCTGATGTTCTCTCTGTCAGACTGAGGGCCGAGCTGAAGCTGATCACAGGTACTCCGCAGTACACCACAGACTCCTCTTGACTCAGTGTTCCAGTGTCTGCTGATATTCAATAAAGATGAGTCTCTCCAGCTGTTTCACTGCAATCTTCATTCCCGCCTCCACCTTCTCCAGCTGTCCTGAACACTGCTGCAGTAATGAGCAGCAGATAGACCATAGGTTAAACACACATCTTATTACTCCTGAACTCCTGTCATCATCTCCTCAGTGGGGATACATGTAAGCCCTGACACATCCCTCATAGAGCTGCTTATTGTTCTGTGTAGAGGCCTGTGCTCAAACATATACACAAAATACAAGTATATAGGCCCAATCCCAATTCTATTTCTGTACCCCTTCCTCTTCCCCTTGGCCCTTACAACCGAGGGTTAAGGAGAAGGGCTTTAAACTTCCCCCTAAGAATTGGGCCAGCACTTCAACACCTGCACACGTCATCATATGTCATCTCCATCTCCTGCTTCATATGAGATCAGACGATCACGACTGCTGGAGTTACTCCAGTTGTGTTATTGTTTGGTGTTTATCTTCAGGAAATCACTGAAGGCGTATATTATGTTATCATAACCATCTAATGTGGCGATAAGATCGTAACTGTACTGTGTGTTTACACAGTGGCCATATTTATCTGTGTAAACACACCAAAATAACATTAACATTACAGCAGACACTGTAAAAGCTCATTCCCAGACACTAGACATTACTGACAGGGGATTCCAGTGTCATCCAGTGGCAGAATGTTGTGGGACTGCTGGACACGAGTTATGATTATGCATTATAGATCGACAAATTTAGCGCTTTTTAGCATTTTTTTTAAAGCATGATTGTAAAACACGAGCGTGGTTATGAATATATTAAAACGTGTTTGTTGTAAAAATTCATAATAATGGCAAAAAATACTAATTTGTGAATCTCCTTCCGGGTTCAGCTGTGGCAGGTGCATTCTGGGACATTTTCTTACCCCTCCGTTTGATACGGAAGTCCTAAGAGGCCGTGCATTAAAATATTTTTTCTCTCTTATGTCGTGATCACGACTTAATTTTCTTGTGATCGACATAACAAAAAGTTGTTTTCTCGTGATCACAACTTATTTTTTTTTATTTATTTCTGTATTATTATTATTATTATTATTATTATTATTATTATTATTATTATTATTATTAATAATATCTGGCCAATGTCTGCCCAGGGAGAATAGCCTAGGCTGCAGACGAGCATTCGTGTAACATGTTAAAGGTGTTCAGAACAGCCAAAATATTATGAGCGCAAACGCCCGTGATTAATGTACATTCATGATTATATTCATGTATATGATTATATATCATTATTTACAATAATATTCCCTCAACTTTCACCATTTTAAAGCAGCTCTATATTGCGCAGTTTTAAAGTAATTGTAAATATCTTGCGGAAAGGATTAAAGCAAAAGCAGGATCTTCATCATTCTTCATCATTTAACTCAGACATGCAGCAACTTTTGTGCCATATGGTACTGAGTTGCTTTAAAACGGTAACAGTTGAGGGAATATTATTGTAAATAATGGTATATAATCATATACATGAATATAATCATGAATGTACATTAATCACAGGCGTTTGCGCTCGATATTATGGCTGTTCTGAACGCCTTTAACATGTTACACGAATGCGCGTCTGCAGCGGCTATTCTCTCCCTGGCCAGACATCGGCCAGATATTATTATTATTAATAATAATAATAAATACATAAATAAATAAAAACAAAAAATAAGTTGTGATCTCGACATAACTTTTTGTTATGTCGAGATCACGAGATAACAAGAGAGAAAAAATATTTTAATGCATGACCTCGTAGGACTTCCGTAGTACAAAGTGTGGTCCTGAAAAATCTTCGTTGGAAGGGGTGTATACCCCTCGCCCTTAGCCCTACGCCTTCAAGCTAAAGAGAATTGGGACACCACTACCCCTTGACATGAACGCACAAAACAAGGGATAGGGCTAAGGGGAAGTGCTCAGGGGGAGAATTGTGATTGGGCCATAGTGAAGTGTTTCTTTAAAGCTTTAGTGATGATATTAATGACAATATAGGTGGAATAATGTTCAGATCACACTCATGTCAAACACTCCCTGTACCTGTTCAAACACACCAGAGTAAGTGTTGGTGTTACATCTGTGTGTCAGATGATGGAGAGCTAGATAATAAGTCATCCTTGTTCATCATAGATGTTTACACAGAAACGTCTGGGACTTCTGAAACGCATGAGGGTCATTATTATGAGCTCAAATAACCCAGCACCTTGACCTTCTGTAAAGAGTGTGATTGTGTTGTGTCGGTGGTGTTTTGGGGAACTGCAGGACTCTGCTGCTGGAGATAAAGACAGGCACATTCATCAGCTGCTGTTGAAACAGCTCTGAGTTGCTGAAGATCTTAATCTGATCTGACCACACTCAATATATTGGCAAACACCGTGTCAACACTTCAGTACACAAACACTGCAATATATACTTTTTATGCCTAGTTTAAATATCTAAAGCGTTTTATAGATGAGCCAAACATATGGCTGTTTTCAGAAATAATCATTTAGAGTCTGCCGGTGGGGGAACACAAATAATCTTGTGTTTCCTTTGGACTGTTTCCCCCATTGTCAGATTATTTTGCTTGTTTTTAGGACAAACTCACTTCATTTTGACTCATTTCTGAAAACAGTTCAGTTCATGTTTATTTCTCTAGCGCTTTCACAGTGTAGATCAGGGGTGCACAAACCTTTTCTTCCGAATGGACAAAAACAAAACTTGAACAGGCTAGTGGGCCGAAGGTAGATATAGTTGCCCTGGGGAAATTTTCTTTCTTCATTCATTCGTTTTCTTGTCGGACAGCGGAATGAACCAACTTATCCAGCACATGTTTTACACAGCGGATGCCCTTCCAGCTGCAACCCATCTCTGGGAAACATCCATACACACTCATACACTACGACCAGTGTAGTTGATCAGTTCCGCTATAGCGCATGTGTTTGGACTGTGGGGAAACCGGAGCACCCGGAGGAAACCCACACCAACACGGGGAGAACATGCAGACTCCACACAGAAACACCAACTGACCCAGCCGAGACTCGAACCAGCGACGTTCTTGTTATGAGGCTATTGTTCTTCCCTCTGCGCCACCATGACGACCCGGGGAATTTTTCTAATTTATTTAATGATGTTTAAAAATGACTATAAAACATTTCTTTATATTGACTAATGCAGTATTTTTACACTTTATGATGAACTTATCACCGTTAAAACAAAACAATCTAATTTATAACGGAATTACACCAGTTTTTGCCTTGATTTGTCTTCTGCGTCCGTCGAGTGACAGTATTTACATTTTTAATTTACAACATTTAATTGAAACAATAAAACAGCAATAAAACAAACAAAAACAGGTGATGAGGATCTCTGATCTCTTAAAGGCATTCGGCACAACCCTCTCTATTCTCACTCTCAGATGGGATGGTGGGCCAAATCAAAGGTCACAATGGGCCAACTTTGGCCCGCGGGCCCTACTTTAGGCACCTCTGGTGTAGATTGTGTCAAAGCAGCTGAAGGTAGACGCTCTTCTTAACTGAAACAGTGTCGGTCCAGTGTTCAGAGTTTAGTTCAGTTCAGTGTGGTTTAATTATGGGATGAACTTAGTATCAATATTATTTGCAATTGCATGTTCTGTCATCCACGTGCTCTATTAATGTTGTATCTGCAGTTTTACATCCACACACGAAAAGCTTTCCACCTCAGTCTGTGAATTAAAGATTTGCACAAACAAAAACATGTTCGTGAAAATAAATATTATGTTTGCATTCATGCATCTTCATTTTCTTATGCGAAAGGTAAGTTTTGCACTTGCGGATCAGGCGTGTGTAAATTGACTTTTTGTTGGAATCTATACTGCCGGCTTCCTTTGAATTTTGAGACTTTCTTTTCATGCTTTTTAAGCTTTTCAAGAGTCAAATACAAACTTTACATGGAAAAGCCACAGTGTTCTTATGCAACATGTCCACATCAACCGACCGAGTTTGAGAATTATACAATCCTGCATTACTACACCCAAGTCTGAAAAAGTCCGATTTAAATAATTGTGCAGCATTTGTAAAAACAGAGTTGTATTTGTGAATACACACGCTCTCTTTTGTGTACGTGAATCACCATTTGTGCACGTGTAGATCAGGTGGCGCTCGTTTGGATTATGAAACTGATTTCACACAGTTTGTCGGAAAATCCGCCCGCGCTCAACTCTTCATCCGCGCGCAACTCTTCATCCGCGCACAATTCAGCTCTTCATCCGCCCGCAACTCTCGATACGCACGCAACTCTTCATCCACGTGCAAATGTACTAATGCAATTTAACAAGTGACATTCACAGACTGAGGTGGAAAGCTATTTGTTTGTGGATGTAAAACTGCATATACAACATTAATCGAGCGCGTGGATGACAGAACATGCATTTGCAAATAATATTGATACTAAATTCATCCCATATTTAATCTCTGCTGAGAGTCCAAACACTGAAGAGTAATCCATCCATGCGCAGCTCCACAAGGCCCAAACCATTCAAGCCAGAGGCGACAGCGGAGGAACAAACTTCACATATTGGCAAAAGTGAAGGAAAAACCTGGAGAGAAACCAGGCTCAGTCGAGCGTGACCATTCCTCCTCTGGCCAAACAACAATGTATGTTTCTCTTATCTGGAAAATGCTTTTTTGTTTAAGTATTATTAATACTTTGGACCAGAAACAAGACAGAAACCAAGAAAAGCATGTTTTCAGTGCAACCATTTTTAATGTCAACAGGTTTGACTGTAATTAAATGCATTAATACCATGTTTCCGATAATAACAGGATAAAGTAAGATAATGTTGGGTTGAAACCCTGTCATCATCCGATCATTTTCTCTTATTATGGTTCAATATTTCATCATTACTCCAGTAAAGTTGTAAAGGATTAGTTGTATTTCCCCGTGGAGCTGACTGTAGATGATGATCACTGTTATAATAGTGTTACAAGTCTTGAAAATGTTAGGGCTCGTCCGGGATTTGAACCCGGGACCTCTCGCACCCTAAGCGAGAATCATACCCCTAGACCAACGAGCCTGATGGAGAAAACAGCACAAATCCAGAACTCAGAGTGACACGTTTAACACTACACTGAGATTACAGTGAGGAGCTGAGAGACAGGGAGAATCTGCGCATGCGCGGACCTGTAGGCTGCTCCACCTAGCGGACACACTGAGAACTGCTGCCTCCAGATTCTTGATTTAAACTGTATTACCCTGTATCTGTTAATGAATGCTGCATACTGTTGACTAGAAGGAACTGATCAGCTGTAATCAATACTGCAGTATAGTGTTAACTACAGCAAAACTGTGGTGCATTGTAGTTTAATACAGCCTATAGTTATAGACAACTACAGCATTGGCTTACTATAGTTGTGTTACCATAGCAACTGTAGAATTAACACAAAGATTAAATACTTTGTTACCATAGTACTTACAGAGTCCCTACAACAGATCATTACTACAGCTGATGTGTTACCATAGCAACTGTAGAATCACCACAACAGATCAATTACTATAGTTGATGCGTTACCATAGCAACTGTAGAATCACCACAACAGATCAATTACTACAACTGATGTGTTACCATAGCAACTGTAGAATCACCACAGCAGATCAATTACTACAGCTGATGTGTTACCATAGCAACTGTAGAATCCCACCACAGATATATTACTACAGCTGATGTGTTACCATAGCAACTGTAGAATCCCACAACAGATCAATTACTACAGCTGATGTGTTACCATAGCAACTGTAGAATCACCACAACAGATCAATTACTACAGCTGATGTGTTACCATAGCAACTGTAGAATCTTTACTATAGTACTGTGCAAAAACACCACAGTGTTTACTATAAGCGTGGACCAGTAAAATGCAAGCACTTTGTTTCAAATCTCTTTCATATTTCATAATGTGAGTGAAATAATGTTGAAATAGTGGCAAAGGTCATTATGAGGAGAGCTCATCCTGCTGTGTGTGTGTGTGTGTGTGTGTGTGTGTGTGTGTGTGTGTGTGTGT
>CAIGQQ010034266.1:455007-469860 GCA_903798035.1 Danio albolineatus
GAGATCCTATTTTTATATCAATTAAAATTCTATAATAGCTGAATCTGATCACATAAATGCCAGAAGAGTCGTATAATATGTCCAGTGGTGTAAAGTAACTATCTACAAATATTCACACTATACTGTAATTGAGGAGTTGAGCACATGTTTAGTGCAGTATCGGTGCTTTTCCTCCACTACTGTCCTTCATCCTGCAGTCACTACTGTATTTCTGTCTTGTCTATGGTCATTGTCTACAGTAGAAAGATCAGTCCTGTGATTCCTGTCCAATTAAATCACACATAGAAAGTAAATCACATCATACTGAACAACCTCAAGACATGGGCGCTTTATAAACGCAGCAAACCTTTGGGGAACATTAAAAATGTCCAAGAAGATGTCCAAAATCTGCACACGCAATGATCCAGAGACTGTTTATAGACTGCATGTGACTGAAGATGATGGACGTCGACTCGATGAGGACTGAAATCACCACACAGCCTTAAACTGTCACTAATGGAACCAATGAAGAATGGAAGGAAGGGCCAAATAAAAGGAAGGACTGAACAAGGAATGGAAGGAAGAACCAAATAAATGAAGGATTCAATGAAGTACTGAACAAACTAAAGAGGGAAAGAAGGAACAAATGAACGGATGAATGAACAAAAGACCTAACGAAGGAAGGAACAAAAATATGGAAGAAAGAATGAGCGAACAAATGAAGGCAGGAAAGAATGAAGGACCAAACAAATGAGGGAAGAATTCAAGGAAGGAAGGAACAAACTAATGAATGAACAAAAGGACCTAATGAAGGAAGAAACAAGGAAGGACCCAGCTAACAGGGAACGTTCTCAGAACATTTACTAACATTCTTTAAAAGAATGTTCTCATAAAGTTGTTAATGTTCTTGTAACGTTGTTAAAAAAACTTTCTTAGAACAAAGTTTTTGTAACGTCTTCAGGACGCTATTTGTACTCGATGAACGTTCCTATCGTAGGTTTTATGAACGATGTAAGAACATTATGCTAATCATAAAGAAACATTCTAGCAACATTGAGCACCAGGACATTTCAACGTTATTGGTACGTTACAAATAAACGTTCTTAGAACATTATATTTTGGTGGAAATTCAGGTTTTAAAAATGTTTTAAGGACATTATGCTAACATTAAGCCGGCAGCTAGCTCTCTGCAACTCTCACATGGTCGCCCACTGAAGCTAAGCAGGGCTGCCCCCGGTCAGTACCTGGATGGGAGACCACATGGGAAAGCTGGGTTGCTGCTGGAAGTGGTGTTAGTGAGGCCAGCAGGGGTGCCCAACCTGCGGTCTGTGTGGGTCCTAATGCCCCAATATAGAGAAGGGGACTCTATGCTGCTCAGTGAGCGCCGTCTTTTGGATGAGACGTTAAACCGAGCTCCTGACTCTCTGTGGTCGTTAAAAATCCCAGGATGTTCTTCGAAAAAGAGTAGGGGTTTAACCCCGGCATCCTGGCCAAATCTGCCCACTGGCCTCTGTCCATCATGGCCTCCTAACCATCCCCATATCCTAATTGGCTTCATCACTCTGTCTCCTCTCCACCAATCAGCTGGTGTGTGGTGTGCGGTCTGGCGCAAAATGGCTGCCGTCGCGTCATCCAGGTGGATGCTGCACACTGGTGGTGAATGAGGAGGCCCCCCTCCCCATTGTGTAAAGCGCTTTGAGTGCCCAGAAAAGCGCTATATAAATGTTAGGAATTATTATTAAAAAAACGTTCTAGTAACATCAAGCAAACTGGACATTTCAACATGTTGATGTTGAATGTTACTAATAACGTTATGAGAACGTTCTCACAACGTAAATTTGTTAGCTGGTAATGAAGGAACAAAAATATGAATGAAAGAATGAGTGAACAAATGAAGGGAGGAAAGAAGGAAGGACCAAACGAATGAAGGAAGAATTCAAGGAAGGACTGAACAAACAAAGGAAGGAACAAAAGGACCTAATGAAGGAAGAAACAAACATATGAACGAACGAAGGATTGAATGAAGGAAGCAGAAAACAAACAAATAATTGAAGGAAGGTTGGAAGGAACGAATGAAAATAGGAAGATCCCTAAATACAGCACATGTTGTTTGTGCAGGGATGTTGAACGTAACATTCTGTAAAGCATCAGCTTCTCTACAGTGTAATACTCACTGCTCACTACTCTTGAGTACTTCTATAAGCTCTACTGTTTACTCATACTCTGAGTAATGTTTACTACAGACACTTTACTGCACTACATTTTTAGGCAAGTAATGGTACTTTTACTGGAGTATGATTCTTCAGTACTCTGAACACCACTGAATGTGTCTGAGGCTCTTTATTTTGGTTTTAATCACGTGATCGCAGTGAGTCTCCTCTAGAGTCCATTCGGCTGGGGTTACTCTGAGTCTCTGCATTATAAGCACAATATATGTATGTTTAGTATAATGAACAGCAGCTTTATAAACGTGTGTGATCGTCGCGCATGCGCAGCGCTGAAACGGAAGGCTCTTCTCTCCAGAGCGGAAGCGCGCTCGTTCTTTTTCTACCCCGGTCTGCCATCATGGTGAGTGAACTCGGCGACGCGGAGACCGAAGATTAGAAAAATATGATGTTAATAGAGAGTTTACAGTGGATTAAAGCGCATGGGGAGTGTTTTAACGCGTGGATGAGGCGATGTGTGCTGTGTGCAGACTGTAGAAGACGCTTTTAGCGCGATCAGTGAGAGATAAGCCTCAGAGTCTGAACAACGTGGTGGGAGAGAGGAACACAGGCCGAACACACACACACACACTGAACACACACACTCAATGATAAAGTAGATTTATTTCACACTGCAGATCAGGAGTGAAGATCACAGACCGTGTGTGAGACTCGAATCTCTTTATGAGGATAGTTGATCTGAGTTAGCATTAGCCGTTAGCAGGTCTCCGTCAGACACGCGAGCACACACACCTCTGACCAGCTTAGAGCTACAGCTGTGTCTGCTAATGTCGAGAGGATGAGGATATCACTGTAATAACGCGTTATTAATGCTCGTGCATGCGGTGTGGATGTGTTAATGCTCGCTCATATGAGTGTGAACGGGCTACACTGTGTTGAGGAGCACTGACAGTGCAGTAGTCGGCTTTTATAATGGATATAACTGGCCAGACCGACCCTGGTAATGTCAGAAATGCTCTGTATGGGTAAAATATGGATTAATGCTAAAGATTAATAGAATATTCTGATCATTTTGTAAGTTTCCTGCTGTCACCACATCGAAGCTCAATTTCTGCTCAGTAATACTCTTGATTAAGAGTACTAAAGCACAAAACCTGCCCCCCAACAATACCAGTGACAGATCAATTGGATATTAAATACTGTTTACATGAAGATATAGTAAATTTCCTACTGTAAATATGTCAAGTTTATTTTTAATTAGTACTATAGAACTCAATTTAGACCATTCTGAAGTTGAATTTCTCTTTATTTCTGTTTTAACCTTCATATTTTTAGATTTTAATGCATATTTACCCCAATAGAAAGTGTCCATTCAGCTTTAGCTTGATGTATAAATCTGAATATTGTTTAAAAAAAGGTACAAGTTAAATTCAATACCATTTAAGACTCTTCATGTTTTTCCTGATTGCAAGTCGTGCTGCACGATGATGGAAATTATACATTGTGATATTTTGTTATTCTGCGAATGTTTCTTTTAAATATTTTGTGATATGAATACTATTTCACCAGATGACTTAGTATCTCCTGAAAGAGTTCATGAGTTTAGATTGAGTGTAAAATGTCCCATAACGTGTGTGAGCTCTCTAACACATGTGTGGTGTGTTTCAGGTGTTCAAGCGTTTCGTGGAGATCGGCCGCGTGGCCTTCATCGCTTTCGGTCCTCATGAGGGGAAACTGGTGGCCATCGTGGATGTGATCGACCAGAACAGGGTGAGTCCAGCACACGCTGACCTTTATGCACCGTATATGACACGCATGTAATTACCTAGAGCCTCTGACAGAAGAACTTTGCATATTTCCACAGATTTTACTAATGTAAATGTATGATCACACTTTACAATACGGTTTCATTTGTTAATGTATCTACTGACGATACTTGAACAGCATTTATTAATCATAGTTCAACATTTACTAATGTGTAGGCCCACACGGAATCTGTGCGCGCAGAATTTCCGCAGATTTTTAGCACATCATTGATCGTTTATTTACTGGTGTAAATGTATATTTAATCAGTTTTCAAATTAATTTCAGTGATAATATAGACTTATATAAAAATAATCATATGATTGATTAACAATACAGTTTGTAAAGTACTATTTTTGGTGTTTTAGTAGATATTTCATATGTGAGACTTGCTTTGTTTACCAAATAAATTAGATCTAATTAGATTTGCATTGTAAACATTAAATAAATGTTCAAAAGGTATTACTTTTTTTTTTTTCATATATTAAGATTTTAGTTATGATACTCCCGAAATCATTCCGCATGACTCCAGATTTTTAACAAAATACTCTACAGAAACAGCAAAAAATTTCCGCAGATTCCGTCTGGCCCTAATAATGTGTTATTAGCACTAATGCATGCTTGTTAACGTCAGTTAATGCATCATGAGTTCACATCAACGAACAATGAAGGGCTGTGTTTTTATTGACTAACATGAAGAAACACTGTATTACATGTGTTCATGTTAGTACACACTAACTATTAGAACTGTATAAAGTCTTACCATATCTATTAATCCTGTTTTTATTAGATTTCAGTTATGGGAAATATGCAATAGTGTGATTTATCTACAGGACAGCTTGATTTTCTGTCTTTTATTCGATCTGTTATGTTAGAGACTTGCTTTGTTTACCAAACTAGTGGAGCTGATTGGATCTGTGATGTAAACATGTTGTTTTTCTTTTTGATTTAGTTACTGTAGTCATGTTATACTGCATCGTCTGTTAAATAATCTTACTACTAGTTAATCATTACTACCAATTACTTCTAATCTTTGCTTGAGGATGAACACATGAAGCATCTTAGACTTTCAAACACGACATGCATTGACATTGATCAGCTCAAATTAGAAAGTATATTCTCAAACATAAGGTGCGTCCCCCATTATATAGTGCATAGTTTCTTCAGACGTTCTATAGCAGGGGTCACTAATCTCCTGGGTGACCTGCAGGGTTTAGCTCCAGCTTGCCTCAACACACCTGCCTGATGGTTCAAGTACACCTAGTGAGAGCTTGATTAGCCTGTTCAGGTGTGTTTGATTAGGGCTGGAGCTAAAATCTGCAGGACACCAGACCTCCAGGAACAGGTTTGGTGACCCCTGATCTGTAGTTTAAAACCAGTAATAATAATAAATAGCAGTGGTTTCCAGTCTTTGAGCAGGCGTTAGTGAGATTCTAGCTGCGTCCCAAATCGCATACTTATGCTTTATTCTGTGCCATTTTGAAGTATAAATAGTGTAAGTAGTGCGTTCACACGGAAAACTCTAAAAATTATAAGTGCACTTTAATTACCCGGATGATGCACTCATTCCACCGGTAAACAGAAGTGTGTACTGATGGACACTTCACACACTCAACGACCGCAGCTTTGCACATGTAGCGGAAGGGGCGGAGCTATCGGCCGCACATGTTGGAAATCTTTATTTATTTTGGATTGTGAAAGCTAAATTCTCCTACGAGAGTGATTATAGCGCCTCCCGATGGTGAATGCGGTTATACTCATGAAGGTATTATTTGGTATTTTGGTCATTTATTTAATGAATTTGGCGACCGTCAAACGTCATCAGGGAAACGGTTTGAACTTCCGCTTAGTAAAAAAGCCATTAGTGCTCCATTTGGGACAGCACTACATGTATATATACTGTACTGCTGAGTGTGTAAGTGCATAGTGTGTCATTTGGGACGCAGCTTCTGCTTAATCAACAGAAGCATGATGACTGATCTGTTGATGGACCAGCACACACACTTCATCAGGTGTTTTTCACTTCATCAGACAAATCTTTACTCGTACTGTCTGATCGTTTATTTGTTTAATAAATATTGTCCATCTTTAGTGCTGTTGTTTATTAATATTATGATGAGGATGATGAAGTGCTTCAGGGGTAACTATCGTGTCTGTGCTCTTTGCATGAGGGATTCATGAACCAAACCTCATCAGTCCACAAGACTTAAAGTAAATAAAGAGGTTAAAGTCAAACTAACAGTAGCCATAACTCAGTGAAAAACCATTAGTCACACGGTTTTTTAACTTGTTCCACTCTTCAAGTGCCTTGATGATGAAGAATAACGTGTGTGTGTTTTGTGTTTCAGGCTCTGGTAGACGGACCGTGCACTGGAGTGAAGCGTCAGGCTCTGCCCTTCAAGTGTCTGCAGCTCACAGATTACGTCATTAAAGTCCCTCACAGGTCAGCATCTCTCCTGTTTTCCTGGACAGGGGTTTCAGTTCTTGATTTTCAGAGGTTGTTGTATTGATTTGATTATTCTGAGGGTCTGGGTGGTGCACAGAGCTTGTGTGTGTGTGTGTGTGTCTCTACATGATGATGATCTTCAACATGTACTCTTCAGGATCTCTGCCCTCACTCGAGCTTCTGACTAATGTCTAATGTGAATATCTGTGTGTGTGTTTAGTGCCCGTCAGAAGTACGTGCGACGTGCCTGGGAAAAGGCTGAGATCAGCAAGAAGTGGGAGGAGAGCAGCTGGGCCAAGAAGATCGAGGCCAGGAAGAAGGTAAAGACACACACCTACATGTGCAGATTCACACACACACACACATACAGACACACACACAGGAAATGGAACATGTAAAGCAGCTGATTGTGTGTGTCAGAGTGGTTTAGCTGCAGTATTGTGACGTCATCCTAGATGTAAAGCACAGACTTTTACTGTGTGTAAAACTGTGTGTTACTGTGAGCTCTTTATTGAGTGACCTGGAGCACACACACACACCTTATTGTGTGTTTAATCAGCAGCAGACACAAATCAATTGCATGTATATATAAATGATAGTGTTTTACTTTAGCGTTACTGTTAGTACAGAGCTCTCTGTTTGAAGAACTTTACAGGCTTCATACAGACATGCAAAACCAGGAAAAGTCACGGAACTTTGACATGTTCCAGGCCAGGAAAAGTTTTGGAAACGTCATGTAAATCAGATATCTGTGTACTTGAATATGGTAAATTACTTTTCTGTCCTCAGCCAGTCACAGACTCTGACATTATTAGTGCGGTGTGAACATTATCTAGATCAGTTTTACACAGATATAAATATAAACTGAAACTAATAGATTGCTGTGTGTTATGATATGCTGTGATAAAGTTGATCATGCATTGTTTTTCTTTTAGCACACACACATGTAGACGTTGCATGAAGCGTGAGGTCATGAACAGTTACTTGAAAGTCTTGGAGAAATCACAGAGTTAAATGTGTGTATGAACCCTGACTCCTGAGATGTCAGTACTGAGATGATCTTACATGCTCACTCATTAGTGAAGGGTTATGATCATGAACACTTGAACATCAGTTATTAATCACAGATCTACATGTTCACTGCTGCTGAAACACATGACTGTTCTTAACCTCAACTCTCTCTTCCTCCGCCAGAGAGCTGCCATGTCTGACTTTGACCGCTACAAGGTGTCGAAGGCCAAGAAAATGGTGAGTGTGTGTGTGTAAAAGTGTGCTAAAACTGAAGTAGAGGAGCTGCAGCAGTGGGAACCGAGCTGGTAGTGTTGGTCTGGTTGTTGAGTTTTAGTTAAACTGCATCTACATGCCAGCTAATCCTCATTAGATCATAAGTAGACTGTTAGTGTTGGGGTTAGTGTGAGCTGACATGTACTTGTAAAGTTTCTTACAGTCAGTTAAGGCTGTTTTGTAAGTGTTTTGTTATGTTTCCATGGTCAAAGGGTACCTAAAAGCAAACCGCATCGTACCACTTATGGCCCGTTTCCACTGAGTGGTACAGTACGGTACGGGTCGGTACCGGTCACCTTTATCAGGCTTGCGTTTCCACTGCTAAAGGGTACTCTTTTGGTGTGTGTGGTGTACGACAGACGTCATTTTCACAGGAGGAAATGTCTACAGTAAAGCTGTACGGGTCGCTCACATATCATACGAGAAGCACTTCTCACAACACAGAGGCTTTATTATACACACAAACACTGCTGTATAAATGTTAATTACTGATAAATAAATAAATGCAGCATATATGAACAAATACAGCCCCTTACAGTCTCCGATGTTACCAAATTACAGAAACACTACATACAGCAGACATTTAGTCCTTATTTAGGTTAAAAAACAATACGAAATAGAGCCCCGTCTGTGCAAACCTCTCATCTGTGTCTTTAATCTTCACCAGTACATGTAGCAGCTCCGTCATTATTCTCTCGTTAGAGAGTAACTCTGTCATTCAGAGTTTATAATAGTCCAGGTTAAGAACTTTGTTATTTCAAACATTGACGCGCACGCGAGCACAAGAGACAAGTGAAACCTCTTGCGCTTATGGGCTCGTAACCCATAACAATCTGCTCTTCTCTCGGCATGGTGGCTGTTCAAGACTCCTCAAGGTTTGTTTAAGCTCGGGTCGACCATGGCTCGTTATATGCTGATATTATTTCGGAGCATTGTCTCTCGGCTGTGTATTAAACATGGCGGGTCCTGTGTTTTCATTCTGGCTTGTTGCGCAAGCAAATGACGTAAGCCAATGGCGTTCAGCTGCGCGTCTAGCTCCGCCTTACGCTTTTTATTTTTTGGTACCCCTTCGAAAGGGTGACTAAAAAGTGGTTAGGTTTGGTACGCTTTTAGACAGTGGAAACGGGCCATTATTATTCACCCTTTGCAAAGGGCACCAAAAGGCAGCGCTAGACGAGCAGCTGAACGCTATAGGTCTACAGAGATACGTCACTCACAGAAGCAGGAGAATGAACACAAGGGAAGCGCCAGTATTAAATACACAGTTGAGACATTACACCGTTATACTATATACACATAATGAGCCGGTCGACCTGAGCTCAAGCAAACCTTGTCGTCGTCTTGATGAACAGCCAAGAAGAGCAGAATCTGCTGTGTCCTGCTGGTGTTTGACGAGCCCGTCTAAACGTGTGAGTGGTTTCTGTCTCCAGAGATCTCGCTGCGCGTCTGTATTTGACCTTCTTGAGCTCATATTAATAAGGTGTGCGTGATTATTGAAGCATGTCTGATATCCGACGCTTTCAGAAAGAGAGAAATGCGAGAGTGAAGCAAGAAAATACATAGGAGAAGCAGAAAAACAACAGCGAATGATGATTCTGCAACATAAACCATGAACACTGCAGCCCTGTTTAACCATCATCCTCACCACCACCTTCTGGACTATTATGAGCTGGGAATGATGGAGTTCCTCTCTAACAGAGGCTCCATGTGCTGCTGGAGATTACACACACAGATGAGAGCTCTGCACTGACTGTGGGCTATATCTCCTGCTGTTGGTGACCCTGAATAAGGACTAAATGTCTGCTGTGTGTAGTGTTTCTGTAACTGGTCATATCAGAGACTGTAAGGGGCTGTGTGTGTTCATATATGCTGCATTTATTTATTTATTTGATATAATCACAGACAGTAGGCTATTTCCCATCATTGATCTGCAGTTATAATCAGATCATGTTCATAGAGAGGTCAGTAATGAACATTTATACAGCAGTGTTTATGTGTATAATAAAGCCTCTGTGTTGTGAGGAGTGCTCCTCATATGATATGTGACCCGTACAGCTTTACTGTAGACATCTCCTCCAGTAAAACTGACGCCGTCTGAAACTGTCATACACCACACACACCATCGGTACCCTTTTAGCAGTGGAAACACAAGCCTGATGAAGGCGACCTGTACTGTACTGTACTGAACCTCTCAGTGGAAACGGGTCATGTCTGTTGAAGGAGCATCAGCAGATATTAAGCAGACCGATGATACTCAGACCATCATCAATAGTGTTAACAAGTGTTGTGTTGATCTATTTGCTCTGAAATTCAGTGTAGTTTATGTTGTTTAATGAAGTGTAGCTGTATTTAGTCTGTAGAGTTTTAGTCGTAGTAGTGTACAGGATGTTCAGAGTGAACGATGTCCAGTGTTTTCAGCTCACGATCACTCCTTACGTGTACCTTTAACCTCTCCAGATGATCCTCAGTGCTGGAAATCCTGCATTTCCTCCATTATAGTCAGCGGTCAAGCTTTGTGACGTCTTTAGACTTCATTTAAACCTCTTGAACATGTAGCTGTGTTGCTTTCATCATCATTTCTAGCTAATTAGACAATAACGTCAGGGATTGAGTGTTGGTTTCACATTAAGATCTGATAGATGACGTACAGTTAATGACATTCGGTGTATCTGATGTGTAAACACTGAATCGCTGATGTTTACTCTTGCAAATGTACTGTTGTGGTAAACATGCCTTCACTGTTTAGTGTTCCCCATTGGGTTACTCTGATTTACTATACTACAGATTATTCTAGCAGACAGCACCTGATAGTGTGAAGTATGATTGTGAACATCTGATTGGCCACACTCTGAAGTGCTGGAGAAGTGTGAAAAGCATCAGGAAAGTGCTTGAAATCTGACTTTAATGTAATTCCTCCAGTTATTCAGCGATCTCTCTCACCATGCTAACCACATAGCTTTTACTGAGGGAAACTCGGGGAATTTGATCCGTTTCTATGACCTTTCATGGACAGAAGACTGGCGCTGTTGTGCTTTGCATGATATTAAAATAGTTTGATTTTGCATGACTTTGAGAACAATGGGTTATTTCTGGGTTCATTTGCTGGTGTTGGTGTGTAGTTTTACAGTCTTTCCTAGTCTACGTTCACCACCGTGCCGTTGAAGAGCTCATTTTGAAGACTTGTTTAGCATTAATGTTATCCTGACGTGTTCGACTTCAGAGGTTTTATATGTGTTTTTCAGCCTAATGATAAACAATACAATATAATACAAAGAGCATTTGCATTGTGGTGAATGGAATGTAAATAAAGGAAACAAACAAAGGTCCCTCATGTTGAATGTATTAGACGCATATAAATAAATCCTTGACATTTATAGTGTTCTAGAAATCCTGACTGTAAAATAATGATGTAGGATTAAAGCTGTGTTTGTGTGTTTGTCTCTGCAGAGGAATAAGATCATCAGACACGAGATGAAGAAGCTCCAGAAAGCTGCGGTGCAGAAGAAAGCATAAACTCTCAAATAAACCAGTTTGACTCTACAGCAGACTCCGCTCGTTCATTACACTCGGTGTGGGAAATGTGTTTATTCTGCTTTACGATGATCTTTCACTAGTGTGCTGCTTGTACATTACAGATGTTAGTTTATGGTGTTCACTAGTTTTGAGATTATTTCTTCTGAAAAAAAAAGAACAAACTTAAATTCAAGTTGTAAGTGCACACATTACTGTGATCATCGTTTTACTCATTATTTACTCTCCTGTTTTTTTTTTGATGCAAACTTTTTACTTTAAAACAAATCTATAAAACAGAAAGAATCTTTTGTGCCTTATTTTTGACAATCAACTTTTTTCCTCTAATGCACAACTGTTTAACCGTGTAAAAGGCTGGAGGCTCGATTCTAAATCAGTAGAGTAAGTAACCAATTATACATTGTTCTCTTTAACCACAAAGTTTTGATCTTGATCATCCTAATGTATTAGTATGCATTGAATTGTAGCCCAAACCCTAAATAGACAAACGTTTTTACTGCATTTTTGTTTTGCAATCAGCTGTTGTGTGTTGGTAAAGGTCTCGTTCATCCAAAAATGTAAATGGTCATTTCCTTGTCCTCCCAAACTGAGTTTCTTCTGATGAGCACACTTTAAGATAAGCTAGAAGTTTGTCTGTTTTTTTTCCCCAGCATTCTTCATTTGTGTGATTTAAGAATGCAATTATTCACCATGATCTCAGACATGTTTGTTTGGTGTTTAGACACTAAAATGTCATCACGTCGATGGTTTCCAGACACCATTAATTGAACTAAACTTATTTTGTATCATCAAAGTATCTGAAATATTTGCATCTGTAACATTAGAAACTTTTCAAATGTGTGAAACGGTTCTATAATCAAATATTCTGATTTTTTTTAAAAAAGTGACTCGTATTAAAAGTGGTTCATTTTGCTAAATATAGATGAACAATTCACAAACACAACAGTTTAAGTATTTAGTATGTTTTCAGTGCATATAAAAATCTCTTGTACACTGAATCAGATGTGGACATCAGAACAGGGCTCATCTGCAAGCTTGTTCATAATTAAGTCCACACGCCTGTAAGAAGGGCTTTTATTCCCAGCTTTACTAGTGTCTCAATTCCATTAAAGCAGTTTTCAAACAAACTATATAAAACAATCATGTCTAATAAGACAAACAACATCTATATAAACATCTTTATTACATTCACAACTAAAATCATGAGATTTAAAAGCACTTTAGTATTTAGTTTAGTGCTGCCGAACGCTTTATTACACCCAGAAGAAAACTACATTTACACTCGTGTCCTGTGTGTATATATTTATGTACACGTTACTACACACACTGCGTATAAAACAAACAAACAAGCTTCTCTACTGCACACAGAAGTCTACGTGTTGTAAATTTGAGCTTATATTTGGATGTGATTGATCATCTGACAGCACTAACTTGACGCAGTTTAAAAACCTTCAGGGTAAAATAGTTAAAGGTAAAATATGTGATGCAGTGAGAATGGACAGAAGAGAAGGGCTCATCTGCAGCCGACGAAGGCCTCGTTGTAGATCTCCATCTTCTTGAGGGAACTCCTGCGGGATGAAGACGCTTTCTGCTTGAAGATGGGAGAGCGAAGGAAACGAGTGTCTGTGAATTTATCACCGCGCCGCAGCTTCCTGAACACACACAACAACACAGTTCAATGAGACCATATTTATCTGAGAGTCCGCTATTAGAACATCTTAAATGTGACGCTGCAATAAGAAAAAAACCCTTTAAAGTAGTGAAAATGAAGATCTTGGCCATGACGCACTGATCAATACATGTAATGATAACGTGTTTATGACGCATACTGGAATAATTTCTGGCATAAAAGCAGAATCGATAACGGACACACAACACTGGTGTGAAGCCTGTAAATGAATCATCTGTTTTGAATGAATCGTTTGAATAAGTGACTCATTAAAGCATCGCTTCACTTGCGGAATGAAAACGCCCTGATAAAGTACTCTCCTCCTCATCATCATCAGAGTGTTCATGTCTGTCTTCAGTCATAGAGAGATGAGGTTCAGGAACACACAGAGGTTTATCTCCATACAGTGGACTTCTCAGATTAAGAATAACAGTCTTACAGAATAATAAAGGAGGAACGAGAAAAAGGAAATGATTGTTTTGTTTGTTTTTGTAAAATATAAAGGCATGTAATGTTTGTAACCACTAAAGCCTGCATGCCAGAGCCAGCAGATCCTCCAGAATGTAGTTATCTGTTCTTTCTTTAAGAAAACAGGTGATTATTTATAATCTGGGATTGTTTAAGCTGCGTCCCAAATCGCATACTTAAGCACTATCCTACGCCATTTTGAAGTATAAATAGTGTAAGTCGTGCGTTCACACTGAAAACTCTAATAATAATAAGTGCACTTTAATGACCCGGATGATGCGCTCATTCCACCGCTAATATGAAGTGTGTAATGATGGACACTTCACACACTCGACGACCGCAGCTTTGCGCACTTAACGGAAGGGGCGGATCTATCGGGTGCACATGTTTGATAACTTTATTCATTTTGAATTGTGAGTGCAGTATTTTGAGTGATTATAGCGCCTCCTGATGGTGAACGCGGTTATACACATGCAGGTATTATTTGGTATTTTGGTCATTTATTTCACTAATTTGGCGACCGTCAAACGTCATTAGGGAAACGGCTTGAACTTCCGCTTAGTAAAAAAGCCATTAGTGTTCCATTTGGGACAGCACTACATACATATACTATACTGTAGAGTGTGTAAGTGCATAGTGCATAAGTGCATAGTGTGTCATTTGGGACGCAGCTTTACTCTTTTAGACACGACAACTATAATAGAGAAGTGTAAACCACTAAAGTCCACTACATGGAGAAACATCCTGCATGTTGTCTTTATCATCATCATCATCTCTTTATGACTAAAGAAACAGAGGAATTAAATACTGGATGACAAGAGTATAAATGACAAAAAAATAAATACAAAATTAATACAAAAATATATAAAAATAAATTAAAAAAAAAAAGATATGAAATGTTATGTTAGCAACAGTGCTTTGGGAAATAATGGTTGTCGTAGACATCACATGATGACTGATCGTGAAGGAACGTGTAGTCTGGCACATCTGTAACCTACGAGAGTCAAGATTTCATCAAGATAAAAAATCGTATAATCTGACATTCGTAACCGACAATAAAAATGGTGTGATCTGACCGGGGCTTTAGACAAAAACACACACAAACATCATGGCATTATAGTTAGAGAGCTGTGCTTGAAGTCATCTGTGTGTGTGTGTGTGTGTGTGTGTGAGAGAGAGAGAGCGTTACGTGTTAATGGAGGGCTCCTTGTAGTTGACTGCACTGGCGGCGCGGCGCTGGCGTCTACAGCTCTGTGGTGTATGTCCTGCGCTGCTGGACGTCTGACGCGCTGCTGGACACACCACATTACTCACATCACTCAAAGCCAAGCCCAGAAAGGAGCGAAGCACCAGCCCGCCTGCACAAACACCAGTGAGTGTGTGAGAGAGAGAGTGTGAAGCGCAGAAACACCAGAAACACGTGTGGAGCACACACAGATGATGATGATGATGATGATGACACAGCAGCTGTACCTGTCCTCCTGCGGGCCGGCTGCAGCTGCTGGTTC
>CAIGQQ010034266.1:480443-491015 GCA_903798035.1 Danio albolineatus
CTACAGTTGCTATGGTAACACAACAACTACAGTAATTGATCTGTTGTGGTGATTCTACAGTTGCTATGGTAACACAACAACTATAGTAATTGATCTGCTGTGGTGATTCTACAGTTGCTATGGTAACACAGCAACTACAGTAATTGATCTGTTGTGGTGATTCTACAGTTGCTATAGTAACACTATAGCGATATAAACAAATGGCCCAATACTGTAGTTTTCTACAACCTTAGGGTATGTTATACTACATTACACAACAGTTTACTGTAATAAGAACTAAAGTATACTACAGTATTTATTGCAGTCGATCAGTTCAGGGTTAGGGTTAAACACTTATGGTTTAATAGTTCCATGTGGGAGCTGCTTAAGGGTCATTTTGCATATTGCAATGTCCCCAATCGGTTTGAAGAGGTGGTATAAAGAGCTGGGCACACACACTCACACATACACACTTCTGCTGTATCCCGAACATGGGCACGATGAGACTCTTCGGGATAACCCTGCTGCTCTGCACAGTACAGGTGAGACAATCAAATATTACATATATTTAAACAAATACATGTGCAAATAAAATAAAACAAAGAAATATTATGCTATTATATTACATATGCGTAAACGAGCACACCCCCTTTTGAATATGGATATTTTTACCAATTTCTCAGTAAATATAAGCAATATATTTTGGTGCATTTGAACAGGATATCTTTATTAAACAGTTATATCTATTAAAATAAGAGTTTGCTCACTGAACATCTTTAGGAATAGAAAGACAATACATTTAAACTCACACCAGTTATTGCAAATACAATTACAACTGCAAAATTTCACATAATTTGTGTACATTTTTTATATTTCCCTTGATTTTTCCTGTTCATTAAAATTGTGCTTAATATCTTCTCCAACATATTAATTTGTCTGTAGTAATTTCTGAGTAATCTAATGTATATGCACACATAAATTACTGTAAATCATCCAGGAGAGAATATTACTGTAAACCAGAGATCTGTGAGGGATCAGCTCATTTATGATCAGCACTGTATATATTATTTTTATTATTCATTACTTGCACAAATTAATTATTCCATTTATTCAACAATACTGCATTTAATTAATTAAAAAGACAATTATAATATTACAAAAAATCAAATAATTCTCGTTTTATAAACATTGTAAATACTGAAAAATTAAATGTATAACGTAAAAAGTATTGGGTTAATTTAACCCAACACTGGGTCAAATAAGGACAAACAGCAGCATAAAAAATTTAATTTAAATTAAATTAATAAAACATGAACCCAACATTGGGCTTGTCCATTTTATCAAACATTTAACATTTTAAAAAATAAAATAAAATAAATTAATAATTTATATTAATTATAATAATAATTAATAATATTTTTTATTAAATAAAATAAAATAATAAAAATAAATAAATAATTCAGCGGTTTTCATAACTGATAATCATAAATCAAATCATCATCATATACTGATTTCTGAGGAATCTGATGATTTTATATTCAGAAAAGGCTGCTGCTGCTTTAAATATTAATAATATTATTCAATATAGTATTCTGATCCCTGATTCCTGAGCTGAACAAATCCTCAACAAATGACCATGAACTGCCTGAAAATAACAACACAGATTTACATGCGGATTTCCATCAGGCTTTTATCCAAATGAAGAGACAAACGCGGAAATCACAGGCCATTAAACCTGGAGCCAATCAGTATTAATCATGTGTCTGATCAGCTCCTGGTGGCAGGAAGAGTTCAGACGGGGAGAGAGAGAGAGAAGAGATAAAACACTCATTAAACACACATCAAAGACTGAAGAGAGAGACAGAAAGAGAGACGCCTGAGGCTGCAGGAAACAGCAGAAGAGCAGAGACACACTGACCTGCAGCTGACACACACACACACAACATACCTGTCAACATTGGGATGTGAAAATAATCACCCCCCCCCCCCCCCCCCCTAACCCCAAATAATAAAAAAAACAGAAAAAAAATCCCCTTATTAAATATGTCCTTCTGGAGCTGTTTCACATTAAATAAACAGTTAAACGGTCAGTAATAATTTTTAGATTTTTATTTACAAAAGAAAATTGAATAGTATACGTTGACAAACAGTTTAGCTTATTAAAATTAGCTGTTACAAAGAAATAGGATCAAGTTATCAAATCTTATTAATCTTTTCCTCACTGTATAACTCACACATTCTGAATAAAGAGCAGTGAATGAATCTCATTTATTTAGATTTTTTGTTTGACTACAATAATTAACAGAGGTGTCACTGTTATAAATAACAGAAGTTTACATCTATGGTTATAATGAAAGCATTCCATTGCTTTCCTAAAGTTTTATGCTCATTTAGGACAAAATTAGTTGTGTTTGAAAAAAAAAAACATCAAGATCGACATCTTTAGATGTTATTATTATTAATTATGTGTATATGTCTGTTCAAACACAAACACAAAACCCAGTATCCACTTTTGCTCTGCTTCTAATCGAGTGTACAGAATCCGTTTGGGAAACAGCTGTTTATCACTATGGAGCGCGTCTGACAGTCACGCACCGCTTTATGACTGTACTGAGGATTGCACAGGAGGAGCGACGGCACCTGTAATGAAAAGGAAAGGGAATCCCGCCGTTTTTATATTCATTTCAAAGTGTTTCATGCCTAAATAAAGCGAAAGCACAGAACTGACTCACATTTAAGAGCAAGGGGCGCCCCTGGTGGTGCGGCGGTATGGGTTGCGTATAGGGAGGATCGGCTCTTTAATGTTTATCGCCACCCTTCAGAGAAAGACTGAAAATACAGGAGAAATACGGGAAAACACCTTTACAGGATGATAGCGGGAGAGAACTGTAGAATACAGGAGAATCCTGGGAAATACGGGAGGGTGGACAGGTATGACACACACACACACACACACACACACACATTTATGTTGCCGATGACCTTTAAAACTCATGAACTTGTAGTGGAAAGGGTCACTAGCAGGGTCATTGCTGCATTAACAATGGTATGACCCACTATAGGGGTGGTCATATTCGTATTTATAGTGTCTCATTATTCTGATTATAGTATTGATCATTACAGTCTGCATGAACTGGAAGATGCTGAGGCTTTTATTCCGGTATGTTGATGTACTTAAAACTGAAGATGAATATTGAGTAGGGGGCAGAGTTTTGTTTTTGAGCATCATTTATTTTATTTATTTTTGTTTATTATTATTATTATTGGTTTCAAAAACAGTTAACAATAGATTGCAGAAACTTGGAACATTAGGAAGAAAAGTTGAGATGTTACAATCTACATAAGACATTTTAAGAAGACAGAAAAAGAGAGAGAGAGAGAGACCCGAGGGAAAATTATACAAGGTTATATAATATAATAAATCATTGATACATTCATTAATTCATTTTCTTTTCGGCTTAGTCCCTTTATTAATCCGGGGTTGCCACAGCGGAATGAATCGCCAACTTATCCAGCATATGTTTTACGCAGCGGATGCCCTTCTAGCTGCAACAATATAATAATAATAATTATAATAATAATAATGACGATAATAATGATAATAATAATAATAATAATAATAATGATAATAATGATAATAATGATAATAATAATAATAATAATAATTATAATAATAATAATAATATATAATACTTTTAGGCGCCACGGTGGCGTAGTGAGTAGCACGTTCGCCTCACAGCAAGAAGGTCGCTGGTTCGAGCCTCGGCTGGGTCAGTTGGTGTTTCTGTGTGGAGTCTGCATGTTCTCCCCGTGTTGGTGTGGGTTTCCTCCGGGTGCTCCGGTTTCACAGTCCAAACACATGCGCTATAGGGGAATTGGGTAAGCTAAATTGGCCATGAGTGGGAATGAGTGTGTGTGGATGTTTCCCAGAGATGGGTTGCGGCTGGAAGGGCATCCATTGCGTGAAAGAAATGCTGGATAAGTTGGCGGTTCATTCCGCTGTGGCGACCCCGGATTAATTAAGGGACTAAGCCGAAAAGAAAATGAATGAATGAATGAATGATACTTTTAAAAGACTTTTTGTTTTTTTTTTGCCCATTAAAGACAAAATATATGACTAAATAAAAAATAGCCAGAATGGGATTTTTTCCCAAAAATTTACATTCGTGAATAAAAAAACTCACCCATTATAATTAAAAGATTAACAATGTACTGAAAGCAAGATTTAGTTTAAATACTTTTGATGTCAAAAGTATTTAAACAAATATCAGCATTGGTCTTCTCTAAGATAGACACATAGTTCCGTCCAAAATAGTTTCACACAAGCACATTCACAAAAATGATGCACATTGAATCATGAAAAATAATCCACATTGAATCAGGTCTTTTATAAGAAATCTCTTTAGCCTATTTATTTTCAATGTATGATTAAATAAAGTGTCGACAACCCCTAACCCTCCCTCGCTAATCTTGTTTCTCAGAATATCTTTTTTGATCTTATGTGGTTTATTTTTCCATATAAAATTATTTAATAATTTATCCAATTTGGGGAAAGTTTCTTTTGAATGCATTACAATATTGAGTTACTCCCCAAAAGTCACTAGCTGTGTTACTGAGTTACTCTTCATGGTCAGTAATGTACTACGTTACTCTGGAGTTATTCTTACCTTTGCTGAGGCTTGATCGCTTTCACAACTTGCAGGGATTTTCTTTCTTTCTTCTTAATAGATGAACTCTGCAATGAAGAACACACTGAATAACCAACGCTATCTCACAGCAATTCTTAACTTTTTATTTAGTGGCCAATTCGTTTGAATTCGTACGATGTAATTCGTACAATTCAGTATGATTTGCTCATGACCCAATGACGGTTGTGTTTAGGGGTGGGGTCCTTTTTTTAAATCCTACATTTTCGTTCGACTGAGCTCGTACGAATTCGTACGAATTAGCCACTAAACTGCCAAAACATAAAATACTTACGTTTTCTCGTGAGATCAGGCTGGAATGACCTTCAAGTGCCTTTAAAACACATCAGATTATAATTGTAACGCGGCGAGTGACACTGACAACAGAGGTGTGGATCCAAATGCAGGTTTATCAGCGAGGTCAGGAAAGCAATGGTCAACAGGTGCAAACATGTATACAGACAGTCCAGAATCGTAGTCAGTGGGCAGGCGGATGGTCAGAGGCAGGCAGCAGACAGGGATATATAAATATACAAGGCAGGGATCTAAAACACGGAAAAGCCAGACAAAGGAAACCGCATTGTAGTGTCACTAAAACAGTAGACAAGACTCAGCAACGAGGGTGAGTGTGTGTGCTGTTTGTGTAGTGCAGTAATTCAATTCAATTCAATTCACCTTTATTCGTACAGTGCTTTTACCGTGTAGATTGTGTCAAAGCAGCTTCACATAGAAGGTTATAGTAAATTGAAAATGTCAGTTTAGTTATTAATGTTTGAGTTCAGTTCAGAGTTGTTTAATATTCACTACTGAGAGTCCAAACACTGAAGAGTAATCCATCGGTGCGCAGCTCTAGCTGCAGTCTAGGCGCCGGAGGCTGGAGAACTCGAGGCTCGTCTGTCCTTGGAGGGTCACAGGAATCCGTCTCTTGCTTGCTACTCCGCCAAGCAGCTGCTCAGGATACGGCCTGGTCCAGGATTATGGAGCCTTGGAATCGTCTCGTCACGGGTCTTGGATCGCATCCGTGGCGCTGCATAGTCTCTGGGGGCCTCGGGATGAGTATCCCCAGGTGGAAATAAAGAATAAAGAGAATAATTAGCATAGCTGCTGTTCATAGTGTATATAAAGGAGATGCGCGGAGGACACTCATGCATCATTCAGCTATGTGCTGTATTGAGTGTGTGCTTTACTAAAGAGATAGGTCTTTAATCTAGTGTTGATATAGTAATCTCTCCATACTGAAGCAGCTTCAGCTGTGAGAGTCCAATCAGATGGTGACTTGGAGCAGGTGTTTGTGTGTGTTGCATGACTCGATCTGTAGTCCAGAAATGGCAGATTTGTAGTTTGTGAGAATGTGAGTGTTTACCAGCGATCTCTGGCTGTTAGATTGCTGGTGATCGTGACAATAATAATGTAGGATTACCTTATCTTCTTCCTGAGATATGCTCTGCATGCTGTATGTACAGATTAATGAGAGTTTCCAGCAGTGTGTTTGCTTCTGTTAGACTCGTCAGTGCAGTATAATCAGTGTGCATTGACACTATAATCCCCTTTTCCTTTTCTTCATGTGTTCAGAATAATCAGAGTACTTCCAGCATTGCAGAAATGTAAGCTCTCTGTCTGTTCCTGCATTCTCTCATCAGTGCCGGATTTTAATTCAGCTGTTTATATTTTAAAAGCTAATTAATAAAAATGAAAAGAAACTCGCATTACACTTCTGAAAAAGCCATCTTAAATAATATGACTTAATTTAAGTACTGCATTACTTCACTCATTCATTCATTTTCTTGTCGGCTTAGTCCCTTAATTAATCCGGGGTCGCCACAGCGGAATGAACCGGCAACTTATCCAGCATTTGTTTTACACAGCGGATGCCCTTCCAGCTGCAACCCATCACTGGGAAACATACATACACACTTATTCACACACATACACCCCTATAGCGTATGTGTTTGGACTGTGGGGGAAACCGGAGCACCCGGAGGAAACCCACACCAACACGGGGAGAACATGCAGACTCCACACAGAAACACCAACTGACCCAGCCGAGACTCGAACCAGAGACCTTCTTGATGTGAGGTGAATGTGCTACCCACTACACAGCAAAAAAATTAGTGTTCATTTAACTCAATTTGAGTTTAACTTAACACTCCTTAGGTGTACATATGACTCCCTCCATTTTGGAGTTAAAATAACACTTTCTAAAGTGTGAGATTTGTACATTACTCATTTTAACACAGTAAGAGTTTATTCTTGCATCAAACTGGAGGGTTATTATACCCTTCAAAGTGTTAATATATATAAAATTTGTGCATTTGTGCATATATTGCTTCTGATGAGAATTAATTTATTATATTTTATAATTTATTATATTGTCAAGACTCTTAAAACACACTGGTTTGATCACTGTTTGTCCGAAAGAACTGGTTTAAGACTTCCCTTCACTAGTGGCAAATACATTGCATATTGGGTTAAAAGTTTAACACTGAAAAAACAACAACTATTAAATATACGCTCCTTCACACTTGTGGATTGAAATGTACTCTGGGTTTTAACACTGAACAACACCAAAATAATCACACTGTATATTTAACACAGGAATTTTTGCTGTGTACGCCACCGTGGCACCCATTACTTTACTCATAACTTATAAAGTATTATTACTACATGACTGACGTGACTCGTGATGTGTTCCCCCAACTCTGACGTGTGTCTGACGCTGATATGTGTGTGTGTTTCTCAGAGCGGATCAGTGAAAGCCCTTGCCAACATTAACATCGGCTCTGAAACATCCACAAACTCTTCTGCGTCCTCCAGTATCGGTGTTGGTGTCGGCGTCGGTGTTGGTGTTAGCGTTGGTGTTAGCGCCACTACATCAGCTGGAGTGAACAACAGCACTAAGATCACTGCATCTCCGAGTTCCAGCAGCACCGCGGTCCCGTCCAGCAGAACACCGCTCACCAGCACCCCCTACAGGACCACAGAGAAACCCAATCCAGGCCCTGGCCCCACTTCCTCACCTGGCCCCTTTCCCATAGGCCCCACCCCCAGCTCCACCTCCAGGCCTCCTCATGGCTCCGCCTCCACTCTTCATCTACACCTCCACCTGTCAATCACTGCTCTGTACATCACAATGCTCATTGTTTAACTAATAATCAATCATTTCAGCAAATATATGCCTTATAATTAACCTCTAATTAACCTCTAATTAACCCCTGTTTGACTATAATCACAGCTGGTGGATTACTGATCAAAGTAATCAGTTACTAATTACATGATTAAATTTGAGGTCAGCAGTATGAACTCTTAGAGTACACGTTTATGGAAATGTAATCTGACTACATTTGGATTACATTTAGATTACAGTTATTACACATTTATAATTGTGTGATATGACAAATGTTGGATTACATTTAGATTACTTTTAATACATATTTATGGAAATGTATTGAGACTACTTTTGGATTACATTTAGACTACTTTTATAACACGTTTAAAGATATGCAATATGACAAATTTTGTATTATATTTAGATTACATTTATGGTAATATAATCTCACTATCTTTGAGTTACATTTACATTACATTTATTACACATTTATAAATATGTAATATGACAAACTTTGGATTACATTTAGATTACTTTATTGCACATTAATGGTAACATAATCTAACTATGTTTGGGTTATATTTAGATTGCTTTTATTACACATTTAGACATACGCAATATGACAAACTTTGGATTATATTTAGATTACATTTATTACACATTTTTGGTAATGTAATCTGACTACATTTTGGTTACATTTGATTATGATTACTTTTGGATTACATTTAGATTACTTTATCACACAGCAATGTAACATAATCTGACTACTTTTGGATTACATTGAGATTACCTTTTTACAAATTTATAGTAATGTAATATGATTACTTTTGGATTACATTTAGATTACTCTATTGCACATTAATGGTAACATAATCCAACCATGTTTGGATTACATTTATACTAGTTTTATTGCACATTAATTGTAATGTAATATAATTACTTTTGGATTACATTTGGATTACTATATTAACCATCAATGTAACATAATCTGACTACTTTTGCATAACATTTAGATTACTTTTTACAAATTTATAATAATTTAATATGATTACTTTTGGATTAAATTTGGATGATCACACACTAATGGTAACATAATCTGACTACTTTTGGATTACGTTTAGATTACTTTTTACAAATTTATAGTAATGTGATATGATTACTTTTGGATTACATTTAGATTACTTTATCACACATTAACGGTAACATAATCTGACTACTTTTGGATTACATTTAGATTACTTTTATTTTACATTAATGTTACTTTTGTTACACATGAATGGTAATGAGCACCACTTGGAGTCACGTTTTTACAGATTAAGATCATTTAGAAAACTGCAATATTACAAGAAAATAATCAAAAATATGTTTAAAAAAATATATATATACACGAATTAAGATAAAAATGAGCAGAAGCAATGAATTATGAACAACGTATTGCCATTGTGTAAATAATATGTGATCATGTAATCCATAGAGTAACTGTAGTCTGATTACAGTATTTACAGTAGTTTACTTTAATTACAAGTACTTATTGTTTGTAATCTGATTACATAATCCAGATTATATTACCCAGCTCAGACTATAATAGAGATTTCTCACATAAAAACACTGAAAGGAATGCAGAAAGAAGCCATTGACTACCATAGTATTTATTCCTATTATGGAAGTCAATGGCTGCTCGCCTATAATTCAAATGTGATGAATTATACATTGCTAACATCTGAGAAATCATTTATAAAGGGAAGTAAATTGATTTAAATGTTTATCTTTGTTCAGATTAATATGATCAAGTAATTGGCCATTCATCAACGTTAGATTTATCTGGATATTCTGTAAGTTTTAAAGCTATCTTAAGATATAAAACGTGTGAAACAGAATACATGCAGTACCTTTTGATGAGTGCATTTCTTGCTTAAAGCAAAGATGCAAATCTTGAGCTGTATCTGATGTTACGTGCAGGAAACAAACCTCATTTTCATGCTCTATATTCTGGACACGAGGTCACAATCTGTCACGAACACCACTACTGCACATAAGAACATGTAATATCATTAAAATACATGCACTTTTAATAAATTATACAGCAACATAATATTGTAGTTTGCCTTAATCTTGTTATTCACGTCACGTTGAATTATTTGCACACACCAGAGTTTACTTTCCTCCAGGTTTAATGTGAGTTGATCATAATATTTGAGCGTTCCTGAAATATTTCCGCCCTGTTGCTTCACGCTCGCTGATCTCTATGAGGAAGACAGATCTCTGTCTGCCATTGTTAGTAATATACGGATACGCTGGCTTTAAAACACACACTGTAAGATGTCTACTGTAATCACTTAATGAAATAAAAGATCAGAGTTTTTGGTGTTGACAATTCTTTCTGAAGCTTCTTGCTGTCAAATGAGTAGTGACGGACACTGGCAAAAGATTTCAGATGACCATTAATGAGTATTTCATAGACAAACAGTCAGTAAAATAAATGTTTTAGTGAGAAATAGTTAATTTTAGTGGTTATTAGAGCCACCAGCAGCTCTAATTATCTTGTTTAGGTGTTCTTCGAGAGCTTTAGGACTATTTCGATGAAAGATTTTGATTCACTTCCAATGTTGACTACTGTCTAATAACTTGTCTTATTAACCCTATGTGCTGTCATCAGGCAAACAGAAATAATTGAAATTGAAATAATTGAAATAAATCAATTATTAAAACTATTATGTCTATAAATGTGCTTAAAAACCTCTCTGTTATGAAGTTTTAATAATAATAATAATAATAATAATAATAATAATAATAATAATAATA
>CAIGQQ010034266.1:495757-507538 GCA_903798035.1 Danio albolineatus
GGCGCCAGATCCTCTTGAATTCCACGAATGGCGGGCGCCAGATCCTCCTGAAATCCCCAAATGGCGTGCACCAGATTCACTTGAGTTCCCGAAATGGCAGGCATCAACCACCTCTGAACCCCTTGAATGGCGGGTGCCCGAACCCTCTAAATCCCTCAAATGGCAGGCACCAGGAGCCTCTGAACCCCTCAAATGGCGGGCATCAGCCACTTCTGAACAACTCGAACGGCGGGCGTCAGAACCCTCTGAATCCCTCAAATGGTGGGCGCCAGATCCTCCCGAATGGCCAGGGGTGCCAGATCCTCCTGTGTTGACTGTTGCTTGTCCGTCCGCTCCTGCTAATAAAGCATTTGGATCCTCACCTGTGTTCTCAGTCACTTCATGTTACAAAATGTGTGAACGGTGTGGCCACAGAAGACTGATGCTGTGCTCATGTGTTCAGAGTTTGGAAAATGTGACGACTGCTTAGACAAACTGTAATCCATATATTCAGGATCAGTGCCAGGACCATAGGACAGTTGTACCTCCGCCAAATACTGTTCAATACTAAAACAGCTCACGTGTTCAGCTCTGGGATGATGTATAAATATCAATAATAATGAAAGTGTTCATCTATTGTGTGTTCAGGGTCATGTGTGTATTGGGTGTGAGAGTTTGTTCCTATTTCAAGCTGTTCAATATTAATCTCGATTAAGAGGAAGGAGAGTTTTCCTCATCACACATTATAGAGAAATGCAAAGTTTATTTCAGGATATCAGTGGAATTTTGACATTGCTTGTGATACTTTACATATTACGTACATGAACACGTTCTGAACAGAGGCTGCAGTATTATAGCCATGGCTGCATTGACATATCAGAGCAACGGACAGAAGCAGACCACGAGGTGTCTTTCTATTATAATGTCTATGTGCAAATGTATGGACACACACACACACACGCACGCACGCACGCACGCACGCACGCACGCACGCACGCACGCACACGCACACACGCGCACACACACACACACACACACACACACAGCAGCAGGTGGGAACTGTGCCAGACACTGAATCCAGTATATGGGTTTTCAACAGTCTGCATTCTTCTGTCTTATATTATGCTCTGTTTGTGTCCTGAAGTGATCTGCGGCTGGAGTCATGCATTCTGGATGTAGGTTTGCGTTTGCACAGTGGCTCTGAAATGTCAAAACACAGCTCAAATAGCTTTTTTGGATGTGAAAAAGCATTTAAAACAAAGTAACCCGGTTTGAATTTGTTTATGGGGGACGAAAGTTTCGGAAGCAGTGTGTCAATAGACAAACTACCATGTTTGTAAACATTCAGGATGCGCGCGCAGCGAGGTGTCAGAAATAAACCAGGAGTGCTAACATATACAGCAAGGGAATGACATCCGGTGCGGAACAGAGTTTGTTGTTGTCTTGGAAATAAGTTATATTGATTACATATCATACATAATATTAACATAATGCTTTCAGCGTATTATAACAGCTCGTCACCCAGTGATCAGCACAGTTATTCAGCTGAATTAACGTTAAAGGGAGTGTCGTTCATCTGCAGGTGCATTTACGATAGCAGCGCCCTCACAATTTGGCATGGGCCGGTATGAGATTCTGACGGTATGATAACCTTAGATAATAATATCACGGTTTCACAGTATGACAGTATTGTGTTTACTGATCTAAAATTTATTCTTTTTAAATTTCTGTCTATAAAAACAAAACATTTTTCCCCTTTGAACACAATATATTTCTTCTTGAGAAACATTTAAAGTATTTCGGGGCAGTAAACATGTCAGACTGAATAATTCAAAAATAAATCAAGTGAATCACTGACTTCTGCTGTCTTCATTAGTTTCAAAAATACAGATTTCTTTACAATTTACACCTAATAAACAAAAACAAGGGACGGGAACGGTCTAGCAGAAAATGTTGGCGGTATGAAAACCTTGACTTTTCCAAACCGCGGTATAACCTTAAAAACGGTGACCATCCCATGCCTACTCCCAATGGATATTGGATAAGACGAAATGGCCGAGCATCCAGCCTGAAATATACAACTCTCACTGAAACTCACAATGACTTTACAAGAAGAATGCATAACAAACATTAGAAAACTGAAAATAAAATAAAAGGTTTAGCCTATTAAAATCAATTTACTGTTAAAAGTGTGTTCATTTTGTAACTTTAATGATTCAGCGATTTCCTCCGTGTACCACTAGAAAGAAGCCTGAGTACCACTACTGGTACACGTACCACAGTTTGAGAACCACTGATCTATACAATTCACACAACAGACGGTCAAATTTATTTTTTAACATACAAAAATTACAGAGAAAATGTTGTATTCAGTGTGCAAAAACCTTTAGTAAACACGTTTGTGGAATGCAATCTGACTGCTTTTGGATTACATTCAGATTGTTTTTCTTACACATTTAGGGTAATGTAATAGACACTTGTTGTGTAATAAATTACTTTTATTGCATATTAATCCATTTTTTCTTCCAATTTTATTCTAAATGAATTTATGCATGTAGCCTTGTTGTCTGATGTGATCATGTCTTGCATTTATTTTCTGCTGGTGTTTTTTTTCTCTAGAAAATCGTATTTGAATATGCGTCAGCTAGAGATGTCGGTGGACAAATATGCATATCCATCCTTTAATGTCAAATTTGCATAAGAGGATAACATTTGGCATTCCAACAGAAAACAGCTGCTTTCACTACTGCCAAGCAAATTATTCCTAAACTATATACGAGTCTGTTATCATATCACCCATATAATACTTCATAAAGAACGCTGGGAGGCTGAAATGAAGGTAGAGATTACACAAGAAAACTGCTCAGAGACCCAGAGTCATGAACTCAAATGTTTAAAGAGAAGTGGGAAATCATTACTAGATATTTCCGTACCTCACAGATCGTAGTAAAGATACGAGTAGGCTCATCTAACAGAAGCTGGAGAGAATGTGGTGATCATTTTGTCAGGGTTCGGGTTGGGGCAAAGGAGCAAGGACTCAATTGCAGAAAAAAAAATGGGATTTATTTTTAACAAAATAAAATAAATGGCAGAATAAACAACCCCGAGGGGGAAAACATTAATAAAAGGGTAAAAAACAAACTTGACTGGGCTTACAGGAAAAAGCAGGGCTGGACACAACATGACAGTGCTATATACGACGACGAACTGGCACAGGACAGCAGACATGAAGAGAATATAAGAAGAAATAGTGAAACAAACAAACAAACAAACAAACAGGTGAACATGATAGACTAATAATGGGTTAAGGAGGGTGGGGCTAGACAATATACGGGAGAGCACATGACAACACAAGCCACGTGCTCACATAAAGACTAGAACAGGCAGCCAATGAGAGAACTCATTAACTGCGTGCTCGCATGACGTCATAAAAGCATGCGGCGTATGTAAACATACACCACGTGCTAAACACAACAACAACAACAGAGGACTGAACGCGAGACACAAGCACACGATAAAATGAAAACATCTTACCATGTGCGCTCACACACGCAGCGTGCATGCTTCATCCCAGCGCCAACCGAAACCAGCTAAACTGAGACGCTGGGAATGAAGCCACATGCTGCGGACAGACGAACACCAGGACGAGCGCGCAATCGCGAACACACCCAGACCCCACTCGCCCGTTTCAAACGAGAGCGCGCACGGTCCAAGCGCGCCCACAATCGCCACTCATACAGAGACACAATGACAACACACAGGACTAGACAGAGCTAGTGTCCGGACTCTGCCACCAAAACAAGAATTAACAAGACTGGAGTGGCAGAACCCTGACACATTTAGGGAACCACCCTCATATCTTTGGGTATTGCCCCAAACTGCAGAAGCTCTGGGATGATATCTATAAAGCACTTATAGACATATTTTGTAGTGATATTCTCCCTGATCCAACTGGGGCAGTCCTGGTTATGGTGCCTGAGAGCATGGGGAAAGAGGAATTCATTCATTCACTCATTTCTTTTCGGCTTAGTCCCTTTATTAATCTGGGATTACTACAGCAGAATGAACCACCAACTTATCCAGCATATGTTTTACGCAGCTGATGCCCTTCTAGCTGCAACCCATCTCTGGGAAACACCTATACACACTCTGGTAAATACTATAGTAGTGAATAGCATGTTCCCATCCAACAATGTGAAAGAACTTTATGCACTAATCTGGATTATGGCATGAAAGACGTGCGAATAAAGCAGCGTTTCCATCCAACGAGTCAAAGCGGACACAATTGACACTTCCTAATTAACTGGTGCCAAATATCACCAGTAAAGCGTAATGTGCTGCAGTAGGAGAAGCTGCGTCGATCTTCTCTTCATTTAATAAATGACCTCAGAAGGCAATCCTGACCGCAGTGAGCGCGCGGTGGCGTTTGAAGGTGTCAGACGCGGAGCACAGACGCTCTTGATTCTGGAGGTCATTAATAATATAATAACACTAATACTGAAACGGTGAGGTGCTTTAGAATGACCAAAACAACATTTCAGATGTTTTACGATGTGCTCAGCTGCTGGTTTGACCATTCACACACATTATCATCATCACACGATCTCTTATAACACAATCACATTACCTTTATTAATGCAGATGCAGGAATTTATGTGGTGAAAGTGTTTCCATCACAGTTTATGTGCATCTTTTCTTATCCAATAAAAATGCGCATCATGATGTTTCCATCAAACGTTTTTTATGGACATATCCAAAATGCAAATAAAAATAGGAGGATGGAAACATAGCGAATGTCTGCTTTTCTGGCTTAAAGCACAAAATGCAAATCTTGAGCTGTATCTGATTATACGGTATACATGCAGGAAACAAACTTTATTTTCTGTCCCAAACTCCACTACAACTGCATTTAAATACATTTTAATATTAAAATACATGCTCTTTAAATAAATGATACAGCAACATTATATTGTAGCTTGCTTTCATCTTGTTTTTCACGTAACGCTGAACTATTTGCACACATCTGAGTTTACTTTCCTCCAGGTTTAATGTGAGTTGATCACAATATTTCAGCATTGTAATATTACTGAATTTCCAAAGCAAATTCCTTGTTTGTAAAGCATGATTGTCAATAAAACTGATTCTGATTCTGCATGTGAAGACTTCTACCATGAACATTAAATGTTGTGTGGGGTGAAACTATTAAATAGAGACCAAAATAATACATTATGATCAACATGGCTTAAAATATAAAAGGGACAATATATAATATATTATTTGTCCCCCTGTGTAATTATAATTTATTAAATACAATCTTTTATTACAGTATTTCCTATTACACACACATATATTTATATTTATATGATAGTTAACACTTGAAGTGGATCAAAAACAGTTGTCAAAATGTCTCCTACGACAAGAATGGGTGTTCTTCAAGAGCTTCAGAACTATTTTAATGAAGGTTTAGATTCACTTCAAATGTTGACTACTGTATATACTGTCCAATAAACTAATAAGCTGAATAAAAGTATCATGCAAAATAACTAATCAAATAGTATGTGCTGTCATCATGGCAAAGAGAAATGTATTAAAGTATCATGTCTAAAATGTGTTTAAAAAACATCTCTGTTATGAAAAATTATATGAGAGGAGGAGCTGATCATGTAGTCTTGAACTGTTCATATACATGCTGAAACTCTGGCAGCTGATTGGCTGTGATGAGCATAAAAGCTTCCTGATGAATGTGTTTCTGCCAGAGTCTGAACACAGATCAGCACAAACAGCAGCTCATCATCATCATCATCATCATCATCATCATCATCATCATCATCATAACATCACATCATGATGAAGATTCTGGCTCTCGCTCTGCTGGTGGCGGCTCTGCTGAGTCTATCGTCTGCACAGGTAATTCACTCATATTTTCATAATTTTTATATTGATTAAAATGATAAATTACTATAGTTTAAATGTATAAACCTGCCCATCGCTGCATCATCAGAGTACTGTAAATGATGAGTTATGATGTGTTTGAAATATAGCTATTTATTATTTGCTATGCTCCATGACCTGAAACATTATCATGGCTACTTTATCTTGGACTATGTTAACCTACTTTTCATTAAAAGCACCACAGAAATAAAGATGAATTGAGTTGTTGATCTGATAAAGTCTGAAGAATTGTCAAATTTGGTTGGCATATATTTTTCCAACCAAGCACAGATAAAAACACTTAAATAAAGTTGACACAGCACTGAACGCTCTACAATAATCAGCGCTGGGTCGCTGTAACACAATGTTGAGTCAAATATAGCCAATATTTAAATTAATTGTACATTACACAACAGCTGGATTTGTCCACATTTGATGAATTACAGCAACCCAGCATTCTCAGCTGTGAAGAATATCTGTTAAAGGGCCACGAAACCCTCAGCAGGGTGTGTTCACACCTCTAGTCTGGAGAAGCTCAGGAAAGTGGGCGTGTCGGGGGAGGGTTTTGCATAAAAATGGCAGTTTCCATTTGGGCACGTGCTGATGTTCACAGAAGCAGAACACAAACACAGACACAGCGGAGACAGACAGTGACAGTGTCTACATGGACATCAGTCATCCAATTATTCGCCAAATTCTTTATTTGTGGACTTTAACTGCAGTTTGGCACTTTCACTTTCACTCATGAGCATCTCCAGCAGCCCCCTGTGATGAACCAGATGCAGGAGCTGCTGGAGGAGTGCGCTGTTAATGGAGTGTCTGATACCGCACACCATATGTTAGAATAAAACCCTCTGCATTTTTCTGTAACTCAGTAAGCAGCGTCAGACAGCTGTGTGTGTGTAGACTATCCTGACACAGCATCTGGTGTAAATCCTCCACTGTGGTGATAGTTTGACTGCAGTTTTTCCATGTTTCCACTGGGAGAGCAGCATCTACAGCGGATCCTTCAGTCTATAATACTGTAGGGATGTTCACCTGCTGTAAACTCAGCTCTAATCATCTGACTGAGGTCTGTCTGTAAACACTGAGAGAGTTCTGCTGACCATACACACTAACTTCACCATCTGAATAAACACACACACACCACTGATCGCTCACTGACCACATCTGTAGAGCAGGACCATCAGCATGAGCTGGAGCCGCGTCTGTTTTACAGGAGACGAGCGGCAGATCCTGATTCACCATTTCCAGATGCAGAAAGCTCTCGGTAACACAAGCTCCTCACAGACGCATCTCTGCCGCTCGAGTGCGCTGTAGTCCACACGCGAGTCCAGCTGCGCTCTCATAGCGGGAAATGAAGACTAAAGCCTAGTTGATACTCGACGCGTCCGCTAGTTCGCTTGAGTGCGCGCGGCAAATATGACGTAATCGCAGAGTTTGCGGATGTTCGCTTTGGGTGCGCGCGACATGATTTAGGCTGGCGGAGCGCATGGTATATTTTGAGACTCGAGCGTCTGAGTTGAGCTGTATATGAAACACTGAAGAGATTTTGTCTGAAACAGGTATGACTGTACAGACATATTCATGATCAGTGATCACAGAGATAACCAGATGATCAATAATTCTTGGCTGTAAACTGCAACAGCAGTGAGAAAGGAGGAATGTTTTTGTTAAAAGGTTTGGAAAAACCTGAGGATGAGTTTATTAAAGCCAAAAGAGGCCGATGGAGACACAGATACACCATTACTGAATATGTTTCTCCAGCAGTCACAGGTTTAACACTGATGGATATATTACAACTGAATTTAAAACTATTTAATAGTTACAAAACTAAAATTGAGGTACTAATGATGTCTTTGATTACTAGAAAGGAATATTTGAACCTGTCGGTTTGTAACATGATGCTGTTTTTCTAGGCTTTATTGGTGATGATGGTCAGAAATGTTGGATTATTATTGCCTTTTTAGCTTATAAGTAGAGGACAGAAACTAGCCAGACAGTACTGTGTTAATTGTGGAGTGGCTAAAAACAAACAAACAAACAAACAAAAAAAACATCTGTTTAGTAAGTGTAACTTTTTTGCTTTCATTCTTGCATAATAAAAAATATATATTTGTTGAGGAACCCATGTTTTGTTGACATTAATATTTTAATACACTTTAACAGGTAAAACTGTCCAAGATATGAACAAACGCAAGTGATGCATCAAAGTTTGATTTAAAAAATCTTCAATGGCTATAAAAATCTTTATAATCATTAAAATAATTTATAAAAACAATAAAAATAATTAGTTTAAAAATCTTGATCGATATAATGATATGACGTAGCTCCTGAAACTTTCTACTTCTCTGTTTATCTGTCTGACTGTACGGTCAGTTTCATTTGAGCGCCCCCTGTCGTTTTAAAGAATATCACAACGCCGAACACGGCGAGTATAAAAGCCTCATTCGTTTCGTGAGGTGCGTGCGCAGTGAGCGGAGGCGCGCGATACGGCGCCAGGCGAAAGTATAAATCCAGCTTAAACCTTCACTGCAGCACATAAACACCACACTGGCGACCTGTGTCTCCAAACAATTCTTCTTCTTCCTCTTGTTCTGGAAGCACAGCGTGGCGTCTCTCTGCCGTCTGAACACTGGAACAGGTAAACAGTGTTGAAGCTCTCCTGCATATTAATGAAGCTTCGCCTCATTCACAATAGAGCGCGCTGATTGGTCTGAACCGAGTCTTTCTCATGACTTAATGGCGCACACTCAAAGCATCACGATGCTCTCGCAGGTACAGACGTCCACTCTCCACGCTGGAGTACACATGAGGATCTCATCGACGTGACGCAGCTTCAAAAACTCGTTTGCTGGAAAAGTGCAAAAACAACCAATGTTCACTGTTTTGTGAGATACACTCTAAAAAACACAGTGTTAAAAACTACCCAAATTGGGTTGTTTTTAACCCTATTTCTGAGTAAATATAGGACAGAACACATCAGGGGTTTAATTAACTCAAGTAATTGGGTTATTATTGTTAACCCCAAAAATGGGTTGTTTCTTTCTACCCAATAATTGGTTATTTTTACTTAAATAACAGGTTAATTAGACGTAATTAATAGGTTTTCAAATGTAATTTTTAGCTTTCTTTTAAAATTATTAACCACATAAACACAAACAGGTGAATATTGTATTAGCTTTATTATTTTTTTGTTCCATTACATTAGTTCAGCACATTACACTCTGTAAATACACTTTATCTCAGAGATCATACAAAACTAAATACAAATTGTGAACTGCATTTAAAACAATTCGCTTCATATTTATGGGTCGCTCGTAAACATTTATAATAATAATATATATATAGCGGCATCGCAGTTAGCCCCTGCTGGGAGTTGATTTGACCCAAGGAGCTGGGTTGATGTGCCTGTGTGGTGCTAGGGTTGCATTGATTCAAGTCTTAGAAATTATTATCCAGAAAATAACCCAAGTTTGGGTTACATAGCACAACCCAAAAACTACCCAAGACTCTGAAAATAACCCCCTAAAAATTACCCAAATGCCTCAACCCAACATTTGGGTAGAAAAAATAACCCCAGATTTTTTAGTGTGTACACGTGTCCTCATAGTGTTTACAGCAGCGCGGGACACAGATATGACCATCAACAGCTCAACACATGTGTGTCTGGTGTTTCGGGACCCTTTAATGACCAGTGTCTGTAGTTAGTGTGCTTTGGGTGTATGTGTGGTGGTGAACTGGATGTTGTTGGGATGTTGATCTCTGCTCTGTCCACTTCTGATGTGGAAAATTCAGCTCTACAGTTTAGAGTGTACAGATTTTATGCATATGCACAACTATAAACAATATTAATGCAGAACTGGATTTGATATTCAAATGATGAATTGGGTCACACTTTATTTTGATGGTCCGTTTGTTGAATTTAAGTTACATGTGAACTAATTCTCATTAGATTATAAGTAGACTGTTAGGTTGGGGTTAGTGTAAGTTAACATGTACTTGCAAAGTCTCTTCTAGTCAGTTAAATGTGTGTTGAATGTCAGTATCAGCAGATATTAAGCAGACAGTCTACTAATACTCAAATGGACCATCGAAATAACACGTTACCATGATTTGCATACACTAACAAACTTTATTATGTACACTAGACATCCCCTAATGTGCTATAAAACTGCAGGTTAACTATGTCTCCATGATAACTCATATTTGATAGAAACTTTAATGTAATCTGATTGTAATGTAATGATGTGCACCATTTTGTAAAGCTGCAGTGAGACGATAGTTATTGTAAAAAGCGCTATACAAACAAACCTGAATTTAATGGAATATTCGTCAGATCAGATAAACAGTAGAACGATATCACTAGTGGCGTCATCTAACACACTGTCCATGCTGTCTTTCTTGTTTCATAAATAAAGACAGGAAATACAACCTCAGCTGCTACATCTACCACAGCTACTACAGCAACTACACCTACTACAGCAACTACAGCAACTACACCTACTACAGCAACTACACCAACTACAGCAACTACACCTACTACAACTACTACACCATCTACAGCAACTACAACTACTACAACTACTAAAGCCACAACAGCTTCTACACCCAGCTCCACTATATCGCACAGTAAATCCACCAACGGGCTGCCGGTCCTGACGGCTCCGATCTCCCTGCTGCTGCTTCCGGTCTCTGTGTTTCTCTGGTGGCCTTGAGAAAACCTGCAGATTCTGCTCCTCTTCTCTATTATTATGCTGTTTTGATATGTAGGGTTAACTGCTGGATATAATATTACTAGTAGTAGCTTTAATCATAATATTAATAGTAGTAGCTTTATTACTACTACATTACAGTTTTTCTCAGTGGCTTCGGTTTATTTCTCAACACACTATGTATATTTTCACAACAGTTACTGCATTTCTCAACACAATCAGTCGTGTGTGCACATCAGAGTAGCAGTTTTTCATTCCTCTTAACAAACTGCACATGCTTTTGGACGTGCATTAATTGCTTTCATTTACTTTCTGCTGTTTTATAATGTTATCATTTGCTTATGTCAGTCAAAATGGACTAACTAACTACTTGTGAATGCTGAACAGTCATTCCAAATAAAACTATTAGTTCTCATTTCATTACTTGAGTCATCATTACATACAAACATGTTGAACTGGTTGTTAAAATCTGTCAAGCAAAGATTATCAAAGATATTAAATCTTTATTTTTTTCTGGAAATGTCTCTGAATTGAGCAGTTTGATTAGTGATTTACAGACCTGTGTGTGTTGTAGGTTCAGTTCCAGTGTGTGCTGCAGTATTGTGTTCAGTTGTGCGCTGCTCTACCCAAAGGGAGTTTGTGTTTGTTGTGAATGAGGGTGTATTTACTCTTCTGCACAATGCTGTGAATAAACCATAACTGCAAAGAGCATATGCAGTACAAATGTGAAACATATTCAATGTCTTGTACTCAGACACCTCACATTAACTAATTTGGAGAGGATCACATGCTTGTGATTTACCACAGCCGGTCTCGCATTAGCTAATCATGATCTCCCAATCATATGATTCCTCATTTACTATATATGACCACAGGTTTCAGTCCATATTTATCTTCCTATGGACTGTATATGTACATGACTGAATAAACTAGCACACAGGATTTATAAGGGAACTCTCTGCACTTGTAGTGGTTTTAGAGTAAAATTAGCTTTGCTCAGTGACTGATACAACTGTAAAAATATTAGGTCTTCATTAAAGATTGATTGAAAGCTGTTGTTGTTTCAATAAAGTTCAATATTTCTCTGTTTTCTGTCGTTGTTGTTGATATTCTGAAGGCTTTACTGTGAGTTATTGCTCAGTGTTCTGGAATACTT
>CAIGQQ010034267.1:0-13357 GCA_903798035.1 Danio albolineatus
CTCTGACCCCAGGGAGCTGCCCAGGGGCCCTCCAGACTCCTTGGGCTTGTAGTTGGGCCCCTATGGGCCCCCGAGGCCTTCACCTCTTGGGTCTCTGCCCCAGAGACCTGCCTAGGGCCCACCCAGCATCCTTTGGCTTGCAGTTGGGCCCCTTAGGGCCCTCTTGGCCTTTACCTTCAGGGTCTCTGCCCCAGAGAGTTGCCTAGGGGCCATCCAGACTCCCTGGGCTTGCAGTTGGGCCCCTAATGGCCCCCTAGGCCTTCACCTCCAGGGCCTCTGACCCAAGGGAGCTGCCCAGGGGTCAGCTAGCTTCCTGGGCTTGCAGTTGGACCCCTAAGGGCCCTCTAGTCCTTTACCACCAGGGTCTCTGATCCCAGGGAGCTGCCCAGGGGCCAGCCATCCTCCCTGGGCTTGCAGTTGGGCCCCTAAGGGCCCCCTTGGCCTTTACCTCCAGGGTCTCTGCCCCAGAGAGCTGCCCAGGGGCCAGCCAGCCTCCCTGGGCTTGCAGTTGGGCCCCTATGGGCCCCCCTAGGCCTTCACCTCTTGAGTCTCTGCCTTACAGACCTGGGTAGGGGCCACCCAGCCTCCCTGGTCTTGCAGTTGGACCCCCAAGGGCCCCTTAGGCCTTCACCTCCAGGGTCTCTGACCCCAGGGAGCTGCCCCTGGCCCAGCCACTCTATCTGAGCTTGTAGTTTGGCCCTTAAGGGCCCTCTTGTTCCACAACTCCATGGTCTTCCACTGCCTTCCACTTTTAGTTTAGATTATATTAGATTAAAATTAATTGTTATTACACGTGTACTAGTACAAGGCAACAAAATGCAGTGTAGGTTTAAACAAAAGTGCAAATGCAGCAAGTGCAGAATACAGGTATAAATTATAAAGTGCAGTTTTAGAAAAACTATGGTGATATTTACAAATGGATGAACATTATATACTGGTTACATTAGTTATGAACAGAGATTTGCAATAAATTATTATACGTACAGGTTGCTATTAATATTCAGAAGTGTGCAGATAGATAAATAATTATAAATGTACATGTACAATGGGTATGTACAGTTCAAATAAATGAATCAGTGCAATTTAGGTAGCTATTAATAATCAGAAGTTTGCAGATAGATAAACAGTTTCAAATTTATATGTACAATGGGTGTGTACAGTTAAAATAAATGAAACAGTGCAAAGAATCTGTGCAAATGTTAAATAGTGCAGTGATTGTGTGGAGTATAAGTATGATGAGAGTGGGGGGGTGTATTAGGTGGGGGCAACACAGTCAGTGTGGGGAGGGGGGGTAGAGTTCAAAAGGGAGACAGCTCTTGGGTAAAAGCTGTTCCTTAGTCTGTTTGTTTTTGTCCGAGGGAGCCTGAAGCGCTGGTGGAAGGCAGGAGAGAAAACTCCGTGAGCAGGGTGAGAGGAATCTTTTAGAATACTACGTGCTCTGTGCAGACAGTGTTTCTTCTGGATGTCCTCTATAGCTGGAAGTGGAGTCCCTGTGATGCGTTGGGCAGTTTTCACCACCCGCTGCAGTGCCTTACGCTCAGCAACAGAGCAGCTTCCATACCAGACTGTGATGCAATTGGTCAGGATGCTTTCTATTGTGCAGCAGTAGAAGTTCACCAAGACTGCTGATAACAGCCTGTTCTTTTTAAGTTGCCTTAAGAAAAATAGGCGCTGGTGAGCCTTCTTGACCATACTGGAGGACTTTGTGTTCCAGGAGAGGTCCTTTGAGATGTGGGTTCCCAGGAACATGAAGGATGAGACAGGCTAAATGGCCATCCTATTGATGTGGATGGGATCATGCTTGTTTTTCCCTTCATGAAGTCCCCACATGAGCTCCTTGGTCTTGGTGGTGTTAAGGAGCAGATAATTATTGGTGCACAAAGTGGCCAGATGCTGTATCTCCTCCCTGTAGGCAGTTTCATGAATGTTGCTGATTAAACCAATCACTGTGGTGTCATCTACAAATTTGATGGTGTTGGATCTGTTCACAGGCCTACAATTGATGGTAAAAAGGGAGTAGAGAAAGGGGCTCCGCACACAGCCCTGAGGTACACCAGTGTGATGGTAATGGAGCAGATGTGGCTTAACATTCTGAGGTCTGTTAGTCAGAAAATCCATAACCCAGCTGCAGAGAGACGTGTCGAAATCCAGCTCTCTAAGTTTGATAATTAACTTAGAGGGTATGACAGTGTTGAATGCTGAGCAGAAGTCAACAAACAGCATTCGTGCATAAGTGTTTTTATTGTACGGGTATGTGAGTACAGAGTGCAGTGCTATGGAGACTGTGCTCCTGTTGCCACGATAGGCAAACTGGTCTGGGTCCAGTGTGGATGGCAAAGAGTCTTTTAGATGTGCCAGGACCAACCGCTCAAAGCCTTATGTACATGGATCCGACTTAGTGCGGTGTAGACTTCAGAGGAGTAGAGTGTGATAGGTGAGTGGTCGGTTGAGGAAGTGATACTGGTGTTGGGTTATTTATTGTTTCTTTCAAAGTGGGCATAAAAGTCATTTAGCTCATTTAGGAAGGAGACATTTGTGGCTGTGGGTGTGGAATGGCTGGGTTTGTAGTTGCTGATGGCCTGGATGCCCTGCCACATGCACCGAGGATGAAAAAGTGCTCCTCTAGCTTTAGCTTGTAACAGGGCTTGGCCTTTTTGATGCCTCTCTCCAGATTAGCCCTAGAAGTGCTGTAGGCCTGTGATATCACCTGATCTGAAGGCAGTGTTGAGTGCCTTCAGCAGGGGGCGCACCTCCTTGTTCATCCATGGCTTTTGATTTGGGTATGTGATGATCTGCTTCTGGGTTGTAACACTGTTCTGGAATACATCAACACCACCATAGACAGAGGAAGTGTAACTGTCAATGTTTGTGTGAGAGCTACAGGTGGCCTGGGATGCAAACATACTCCAGTCTGGGTGTTGAAACCTGTCCTGGAGTGTTGAGTCTACCCCCGTTGGCTACACTTTGACAGTCATCACTGATGGCTTCACACGGTTGATGAGGGGTGAGTACTTGGGAGTGAGGAACAAAGAAAGGTGATTTGGTTGACCCAAGTCGGGGAGGGGGGTCACAGTGCAGGCTTCAGCCATGTTTGTGTTGACATGGTCCAAAGTTTTGTTTCCCCTTGAGTGAGGGAAAATGTTTTGATGGGACTGGGAAGCACTGTCTTTAAGTTTGAGTAATTAAAATCCCCAACAACAATACAGACAGTCTCCAGGTGAGCAGTCTGTTGTTTAACGATGGCCGCATGAAGTTCATTCATAGCAAGCTTGGCATCAGCATTGGGAGGAATATAAGCGGCAGTTATAATGGTGGAGGTGAACTCCTGTGGCAGATAGAACGGTCTACATTTAACCATTAGAAATTCCAGGTTAACAGAGCAATGTCTCCCAACAATGACAGAGTTTGTGCACTAAGCTTTATCGGGGGCTGCCGGGGGGTGTCCACACTACCTGGGCTTGCAGTTGGGCCCCAAAGGGCCCCCATGTTCTCCACCTTAAGGGTCTTTGACCCCAGAGAGCTGTTTCGGAGCCTGCCACTCTCCCTGGACTTGCATTTGGGCCCCCTTGCCCTCCTCCTGGGCCTCTGACACCAGGGAGCTGCCCAGAGGACAGCCACTCTGCCTGGGCTAGCTGTGAAGGCTCCTGAGGACCCCCTTGCCTTCCACCTCTAGGGTCTCTGACCCCAGAAAGCTTCCCGGGGCCAGCCCCTGTCCCTGGAATTGCAGTTGGGCCCCAAAGGGCCCCGTTGCCTTCCCCATCCAGGGTATCTGACAAAAGGGAGCTGCACACAGGCCAGACACTGTCCGTGGGCTTACAGTCATGGCTCTTGAGGCCACCCTTGCCCTCCACCTCCAGGATCTCTGACCCCAGCAAGCTGCACAGGGGACAAGCGGCACGGGGGCAAGCTTCTCTCCTTTGGCTTGTAGTTGGGCCCCTGAGGGCCCTCTTGCCCTCCACCTCCAAGGTCTCTATCCCTGCAAGCTGCCAAGGGGCCAGACACTCTTCCTGGGCTTGCCGTCTGGGCCTCCACATGCCCCCCTTGCCCTTCAACTTCAGGGTCTCTGATCCCTGAAAGCTGTACGGGGCCAGCCACTATCCCTGGGCTTGGAGTTTGGCCACTTAGGGCTCTCTTGCCCTCCATCTCCATGGTCTCTAACTCATGTGAGCTCCCGGGGTCAGCCACTTCTCCTAGGCTTGTGGACTGGGCTCAGAAGGCCCTCTTGCTCTCCACCTCAAGGGTCCCTAACTTTTGTGAGCTGCCCAGGGTCCAGAAACTCTCCCTAGGCTTGCAGTCAGTCCCCAAAGGGCCCCCTTGCCCTCCAACTCCAGGGTCTCTGACCCCAGCAAGTTGCACAGAAGCAAGTCATTCTCCTTCGGCTTCCAGTTTGAGCCCCAAAGGATCCTTTTGCCCTACACCTCAAGGGTCTCTGGCCCTTCTGAGTTGCCTGGGGGCCAGTCACTCTCCCTGGGCTTGCATTGAGGCCCTAAAGGTCACCTTTTCCCTACAATTCCAGGGTCTCTGACCCCAGCTAGCTGCACAGGGGCCAGCCACTCCCCCTGGGCTTGCAGTTTGGGCCCAAAAGGGCCCCCTTGCCATCCACCTAATTGGTCTCTGGCCCCAGCGAGATGCCCTGGGGCCAGCCACTCTCCCAGGGTTTGCAGTTTGGCCCCAGAGGGCTCTCTTGCCCTCCACCTCAAGACTCTCTGACCCCAGAGAGCTGCCCAAGGGAACATAAACTCTCCCTGTTCTTGCAGTCAGGGCCCCAAAGGGTTTTCTTCACCTTCACCTCAAGGGACTCTGGCCCCAGTAAGCTGCCCAGGGGCCAGCCACACTCCCTGGGCTTGCAGTCTGGGCCAATTAGGGCCCTCTTGTTCTGCACCCCAAGTGTCTCTGACCCCTGCGAGCAGCCTGGGGGCCAGCCTCTCTCCCAGGGCTTTTAGTTGACCCTGGTGATCTATCAAGGGGCCAGCAACTCTTCCTGGGCTTGCAATCTGGGCCCCAGAGGGCCCTCTTGCCCTCCACCTCCAAGTTCTCTGACCCAAGCAATCTGCACAGGGGCCAGCGACTTTGCCTTGGCTTGCAGTCTGGGCCCCAGGGGGCCCCCTTTCTCTTCAAGGGTCTACTGGCTAATTATCACTTTCCAGGGTGCAAAGTGCGGCCACAGACTTGGAGTCCAAAATGATGACACCTCAGGTGCTGCCGAATCATTTCAGGAGCCATCACTCCAGTTCATTCACCAGACGGACTAGAGTGGTGTGATGCAGAGGTTAATATATACAAAGAGCATATATACATATGTGTCATGTATGTCTCTGACACATGTTGAACTGCATGTTTTTCAAATATAGATCTTATGTATGTCTCTGGCATATATGTTTGATTTCCACATATGTTTCATGTATGTTTCTGGCATACATGTGCACCTACCTCTTTCCACATATACATCTCATATGTGTCTTTGGCATACATGTTCACCTACATGTTTTCCACATTTATGTCTCATGTATGTCTTTGACACACATGTTCACCTACCTGTTTTCCACATATCATGTATGTTTCTGGCATACATGTGTAGCTATTCGCACATGTTTTACACATACAGTATATTTCTCATGTATGTCTCTGTGTAACGCTGGAGTCTGACCCCAAACTGACTCTGGGTTCTGATGTTAACCTGATTTTCATTTATAACCAAAATACAACATTTGCCTAATGTTGAACATTGACATCTGTCTGACATCGGACATTGATGTCTGTCTGATGTTGAATTCTGACATCAACCCGATTTTCATTTTCAACCAAAATGCAAAGTCTACTTGACTTGGACTTTAATGTCTGTCTGACGTTGGGTATTGACGCTTGCCTGACGTTGAATTGTGATGTCAACTCGATTTCATTTCCAATCAAAATGCAACATCTGCCTGACATTGGACATTAATGTCTGTCTGACGTTGGGTTTTGACGGCATCACGATTTTCATTTTCAACCAAAATGCAATGTTTGCCTGTTGTTGGGTTCTGTCGTCAACCCGATTTTCATCTCCAACCAAAATCCAACGTTGTTGGGGTACAACATTAATCTGACGTCATATTGATGTCCTGTGCCTGCAGGGATGTATGTCCCTGGTATACATGTGTAGTTACTCGCACCTACATATTTTACATATATATGTCTCATGTAAGTCTCTGGCACACATGTTCACCTACATATTTTTCATATCTATGCCTCATGTATGTGTCTATTATACATATGCATCTACATGTTTCATGCATGTCTCTGGCATACATGTGTACCTACATGCACCCACATGTTCACCTACATGTTTTCCACATGTCTTATGTATGTCACTGGCATAAATGTGCACCAACACAAGTTTTACACATATATTTCACTGACACGTGTAAATATATTTTGGTAACACTTTTTTTTATGGTCCATTTGAGCATTAGTAGACTGTATGCTTAGTTTTTGTTGATACTGACATTTAACAGTCCTTCCACAGACATTTAACTGACTATAATAAACTTTGCAAGTGCATGTCAACTTACACTAACCCTAACCCCAACCTAACGGTCTACTTATGATCTAATGAGAAATAGTTGTCATGTAGATGCAATGTAACAAACTCAAGAAACGGACCATCAAAAAAAAAGTGTGACATTTTTTATACAGATCATGAACAAATTTGTTTTATACATACAGTATAAGAAGTTGGGGAAAGTTACATTTGAAAGTAATGCATTACTTAGTTACTTTTTATAGAAAAGAATGAGTTATATTACTTGTGTGTTACTTTTCCTTACCTGGCTGTGGTTTGATCTCTTTCAGAACTTGCAGGTAGTGTTTTTATTTTCACCTTTTTTTTATAGAGAATCTCTACATTTAACAACCTCATACACAATCTGCACCTTCATTTTCCTTAAAAAAAAAAAAAAAAAAAGGATAAAATTATATTTTGAGAACTTTCTGAGCTATACATGCTGTATATACAGACTAATGAAAGCATGTAAAGTGATGTGTTTGCTGCTTTTGTACGTTTTGTGTAATTAGTTAAGTAAATTCACTGTACATAGAGATAAAGATTGCAATAAAGCCTAAGAGTACTATCATGAAATTTAAATTAATACAAAAACAGATTTTAAACCTTTTAAAATGTTTAAGAACAAAATGAACAGTAAGACAAATAAAAAAAACATCCCCAAATCAAAATAAATCTTTGAGCACTATACATTGTATAAATTGCTTCATGTGGACTTCACGAGATATTTTTTTTTTTACTATATTACAAAATGTAGGCGCTTCTACAGTTGACAGTGGCTGCATCATCTCAACAATAAAAGAATTAACCTTTTTTTTTTGCATGTATTTCTATTAATTGTTTTACCTTGTAAGGTATGGTCTTTTAACTACAGTGGTTCGAACTGTAGTTCTGCTGAATTACTAAAAAGTTATCAGTATGATGGTAAAAAACTGTACCCGAGTTTACAACTGTACCCGGAAAAAAAACCCCAAGCAAGAAAAGAGTCAGAGCAGAGTTTAACATCTATTTTGTATCTTTCTTGACCATATGACCAAAGCCCAAATGCTGAGACATTCAAACTGACCAATCATAAACCCCCAGCCCACGCACCAGGCCCTGATCTTATCAGTACCTGCCTTTGGAATTTGTGTGAGCCTTCTTTGGTGAAAAAGATATGTTTTGCCATATAAACAAATGCATATGATAATTTTCATCCCTACAACCTAGAGAATGTAAACTGATGTCATTCATTTGTTGTTTAGCTGGAGGTCAAGTGTGGTTGTAGTGCCTTGCATCAAGTTTGTTTTTTCTATTTTCGATGTCATGTTTTTTTGCCGTTGTCAAGAGTTTTACTTACACATAATTTACACTTAACAACAATCCATTTATTTTCTTCTATGAGTTCTAAAAAAACAACAATCCATTGAAAAAATGTAAGTCTTCAGCCTGCTATTGTTTCGGTTTCTGACTGTCTGTAGTGATGATGGGCGATTTGCAAATTAATCATGTGTTTGTAACCATATATTCTAAGTTAACCGGTCGAACCAGTTCATTAAATTGAATGGAGTTGTCGTGAAAAGGTTATTATCTACAGTACTAACATACCAGACACCCCTCTGATTGTAAATAAACCAACATCCTGAGTTATTCAATTCAATTCATCTTTATTTGTATAGCGCTTTTACAATGTAGGTTGTGTCAAAGCAGCTTCACATGCATTATAAAAAAATGAAACAGTGTCAGTCCAGTGTTCAGTGTTGAAGTTCAGTTTAGTTCAGTTCAGTGTGGTTTAATATTCACTGCTGAGAGTCCAAACACTGAAGAATATTCCATCGATGCGCAGCCCTACAAGTCCCGAACCATGCAAGCCAGAGGCGACAGCGGCGAGGAAAAAAACTTCACCAATTGACAGAAGTGAAGAATTAAAAAACCTCGAGAGAAACCAGGCTCAGTTGGGCACGACCATTTCTCCTATGGCCACAGACCACAGAGAGACCACAGGTACGACACCGGCTGGTGAACAGGCTGGCCCTTCGGGAACAATGTGAGGACTCGTCTGTCACTGGGGTCTTACAGGGATCGGTCTCATGCTCTCCACTCCTCCATGACCACCACAGCAGCTGCTCAGGATACGGCCTGGTCCAGAATTATGGAAACCTCAGGAATAATAAAAAAGCCGACTAAAATAAGCACAGATGCCATTCAAATCATTATGTCTTTTGGGAAGTGTTCCCGGCTCCGGTTGCCCTAAATAATGCAGACTAACAATCCTTTAGAGGATTTGGATTCTGAAGCATTTGTGTTTTATGTGTATGCTAATGCAAAGAGATGTGTCTTTAATCTAGTTTTAAACTGACAGAGTGTGTCTGCTTCCTGAACTGTGCTAGGAAGGCTGTTCCAGAGTTTAGGTGCCAGATAAGAGAAAGACCTACCACCTACAGTCAATTTTGATACTCTGGGAATAATCAGTTGTCCAGAATTAATTGAGCATAGAGGACAGGATGGGCTATAATAAACCAGGAGCTCCCTTAAATACTGGTGTAAGGGTCCATGTATTAGTCCGATGACGGAGCTAACAGTATGGGTGAAGGTAAATGCGTGTAAGCCTTTTAGCACATGTCAAAATAAATATTTTAACTTATGAAAACATGTTTTGATTCGCTTTCATCTCCGAATTTAATCTGACTCCAATTCATTATAATTTAGATATTCATTCATCCAATTCAAGCCGATTACCTTATAGGTTATGATTTGGTCTAATTTAGATTGATTAACCTAATAAATCCTTATTTTCAAGTAATGGTTCATTGCTTACCTGAAGTCGCTTAGAGTCAGTATGCTGGCCAGCTACATCTGCTCACGGACACATCCTCGCCAGTTCTGGTTCTTAGATAGAGGATATAACTGTAAACTAATTTCCTTTAAGTAATAATAGGCCGCCCCATGCTTGCTCATACATAAAGAAAGTTTGATTTAGTTACTAGATTATAACATACTAAGTCAGCGGATTGTCAGTAATCAGCAGGTCTTAAATGTTGTGCTAAAATGCTCCATCCATTTTAGCCTGACTGTATGACGAATCCCGGTCTAGGTCTGCGGAAACTCCAGCCTAAGACAATCTACTAGATTCAAATGATTTCAGGAGATATTTAGTTAAACAAAAGTCTTTACATTTATTTGTCAGGCAAAGATTTTCCATTCCAATTCACATAATTATACAAGATAAGCCAATTCAAATTATATAACATCGATTCCTCCAAGATAAATTAAGAGTGAATACCTGACTATGTAAAAAATACGTTGTAGTATCTGAGTTCTGATTCAGAGCTTCAGACACTCATACACTACAACGGGGTCCTCTAGTTACTGAAATCCCAATGGCCTAAACAACATCGTTACCTTATATACCCAACAGGGCGTCACAGTGACCCTTGCCTAGTGTATTTGATGTGTTAATCGTCTCTGGAGGGGGGAGCATCTGGCAGAGATTTTATCAAAGTCAAAACCCAAATAACCAAATACAAGTGAAATATCACAGTGACATTAAGACCACTTTACCAATCACACAGAGACATTTAAAATGATACCAAACATGACAAGCTAACGTTTGTAAGTTTAGCAAATACACCACATATATCATTTCACCATAGAAACCTGAATTCTGGTAATTCCTGAGTGACCTTTCAATACCCCTGGTCGTATAACTAGGGAGGCCAAAAGGTGTGAGGGCAGGTGGTGAGACAGAAGCTTTCTCGTGATTCTTGAAGAAGATTAGAGAGTTTATGGTTTTACTGCCTGACCATTCCCGTGGCCTTCTCTCGTGGAATTCCATAACAATTCTCAGGGTATTATTATTATGGAGAGATATAACCATCCTTACACTGGGGAGCTAAGCCGTTCAGGGCTTTGTAGAGAGTCAGTAATTTTTTTAAATTTATACGATATTTAATAGGGAGCTAACGTAATGCTGAAAGAATTGGAGCAATATGATCATATTTCTTTGTTCTAGAAAGCACTCTAGCTGCTGCATTTTGAACTAGCTGAAGTTTGTTAATTAGGCCAACAGGGCAGCCACCTAGCAATGCATAACAATAATCTAATCGAGATGTCATGAAAGCATGAATGAGCTTTTCTGCATCAGACATTGATAGCATGTGTCGAAGTTTGGCAACATTTTTAAGATGAAAAAATGCAGTTTTACAGATGCTTGAAATCTGGCCTTCAAATGACAGGCTGCTATCAAAGCCTGTCATTTCAGTTACTAGAACACTACACTGACTAGTAACTGAAATGTTACTAGAACAGTACACTGACTCATCTGCTATAAAAAAAAAAAGGAGACCTGATGATGATGATGAGTGCAAGCCAACTGTCTGTTCAGTTGTAGCACAATCTCTTATTGAGTGTGTGATTCAACCTGACTAAAGTAATTTTTATTCCACAATATACATTTATTAAAACCCAAATTAAGCAAAGTAAAATGTTACTTGCGTTACATTTTTTTTTAAAAAAGTAACTTTAATAATATTACTTATTTAAAAAAAGTAATGCATTACCCGTTACACAGTGGAAATGTGTACGGTGGTCAGATGAATCAGTATTTCAGGTTTTATTTTGGGAGAAATGGATGCAGTGTGCTCCGGACCAAAAAGAAAGAATGATCTACACGGTTACCAGCAGCAGGTCCAAAAGCCAGGGTATGCATATTTCAACAAGAAAATGCAAAACCACATTCTGCACACATTGCAAAGCCTTGGATGTGGAGGAAAAAGATACAGGTACTTGACTGGTCTGCCTGCAGTCCCAACTGGTCTAGAGAACTGTCTATAGAGAATGTGTAGCGCATTTTAAACTGCATCAACGAACACCCCACACTGTTACCCATCTTAAGGCCTGTTTTCAGGAGCAATGTGACAAAATTACACCTAAAACACTTCATCACTTGGTGTCCTCATGTCACAATAAGACCAGGTCCTCCACTGATTCAAGTGCCATGAGCACTCTCACCTGAGTTGAGTTTTATTTAGCCATTTTATTTTATTTTTTTCTATTATAAATAATGTTTGTTGCATCGTCTGCAATGTAATACAAGTCAAAATAAATTTAGAAATCACTAGTTTATTTACGTTTTTCATACTGTCCCAATGATTTCCTAGTTTGAGGTTATACTGTAGATGAATGACGATTCTCAATGGCACCTGCGGGATAGGAAATAGGGGTAGTTTAGCTTATGTTTACAGCCTTGTCCTTTATGCACTGAAATTCCTCTAGATACCTTGACTATAATTATGTGATGCACTGCTGCAGGTGAAATATCAAAATGTCTTTTTATATTTTTTGAGGAACATTATTTTTAAACATTTCAATAATCTTCTTGTGTATTTGTTGGCAACCTGGTAATCCCCTCAGCCCATGTTTGCTTCTAAAGAGCTTTCTTGGATGCTGCTTTTGTTCTAAATCATAAATATAATCACCTGTTGACATCACCTGTTTCAAATCACATCATTATTTAACCAATTTCCCTGATTACTAGCTCTAAACTGATCCTGTCCCAACTTTGTTTGGGATGTGTTGCAGGTCTGAATGACAAAAAAGGATGTATATTTACAAATGAAATTAAGTTGACCAGACAAAACATGAACCATTGCAATGTTTCCTTTACAATGAAATACAAGTCAAAGTAAATTTGGAAATCAATGTTTTCAATACTGTCCCAAATTGTATGTAAGGGTGCTCTAGTTTCTCCAACAGTCCTATGCCATGCGGCATGCACTCTGATGAGATGAAGTCATGTGAAAATAAATGAAAACCATGCAAAAGCCTATTTAAGCTTATACATAACAACTTTTTGAAAAAAAAAAGACTAGTCACAGTGACTTGTTAGCAAAATAAATAATGTCAAGCCCATATATACATATATATATTCATTGTCTGTGCAGTGAAAAATGTCTTAGAAAATTTGAATCTCTCTTTCTCTTCTCTTCTTTTCAGCTTAGTCCCTTTATTAATTAGGGGTCGCCACAGCAGAATGAACTCATCCAGCAAATGTTTTATGCAGTGGATGCCCGTCCAGCTGCAACCCATCACTGGGAAACACCCATACACTCTCATTCACACCCATACACTAAGAACAATTTAGCTTACCCAATTCACCTATAGCATGTCTTTGGACTTGTGGGGGAAACTGGAGCACCCGGAGGAAACCCATATGAACTCGAGGAGAACATGCAAACTCAGAAATGCCAACTGACCCAGTTGAGGCTAGAACCAGTGACCTTCTTGCTGTGAGGCGACAGCACTACCCACTGCATCAGTGTGCCACCCAAAATTTGAATCAATATATTATTTTCTGTAACCAAGTAAACATGAATATTTGTACATAATTGTGAAGCAAAAACTCACAATGTAACTTGGTTACAAGATCTAGTTCTCAAACGTCTTTGAGAATTTTTTTGTGTTTTTTCAGTGTCTTCAAATTTGTCATTTTTACTAACTATGCATACACGTTTGTTTCTCAAAAACATAATCATGTACATAAACATTGCTATCATATTATTGTAGCCCAGTTTGTGACTTTTGTAGATTTTAGCCACTTATATGTTCATAAGCAACTGATAAAATCAAAAATGGGACATGTCAGGGCATGTTAGAACTTCCCGCAAAACTATATCAGACACCGCAGGGTTAAATTGGGTGTCACTTGTGTTTTTGCCACTTTTGCACTTGTTATTAATGTATTTTAAAATGAAAATGGCATTTAATTGTGTTAAATAGTTAATTTATGTAGGTGCATTCTTATTAAATCAAGCTTTTTATAAAAAAAAATAAAATTAT
>CAIGQQ010034267.1:23357-44840 GCA_903798035.1 Danio albolineatus
CGCCCAGCTCTCTCCCAGCACAAAGGATGCCAAGACCAACCCCTAGCCAGAGGACTGCCTCACCAGCAGAATCATCGTCCCTTTGGCGTTTTCGCCGAGGGTCTCCCTGAGGCAGTCCGCGGGCTTCGGTTTAGTGAGAGCAACCTCATCCACATCTTTCCGGCTGGATTGGATGAGCCTTTTGATTGGGAGGAGCTGGGCGACATTGGGAAATGGACTTATTGGGAGGTGGTGGAATATGTCTGCCTGAAGAAGGAGAGGGAGTACCTGCAGGGAGAATGGACCCTCTCACCACCACCAACACCACCTCCCAGTCCATGCCCAACCCCCAAGGGTTAACCCGCACCCAAAAGCGGAGGCAGAAGAGAAAGACCTCTTCGCCAGTGGCAGCTCCAGCCTCAGAGTCCCCGCCAGTGTCGGCTCCAGCCCCAGTGCGCCCGCCAGTGTCAGCTCCAGCCCCAGTGCTCCCGCCAGTGTCTGCTCCAGCCCCAAAGCGCCCGCCAGTGTTTGCTACAGCCCCAGTATCGGCTCCAGCCCCAGTGTCGGCTCCAGCTCCAGTGTGCCCGCCAGTGTCGGCTCCAGCCCCAGTGCGCCTGCCAGTGTCGGCTCCAGCCCCAGTGCACCCGCCAGTGTCGGCTCCAGCCCCAGTGCGCCCGCCAGTGTCGGCTCCAGCCCCAGTGCGCCCGCCAGTGTCGGCTCCAGCCCCAGTGCACCCCCCAGTGTCGGCTCCAGCCCCAGTACGCCCACCAGTGTCGGCTCCAGCCCCAGTACGCCCACCAGTGTCGGCTCCAGACCCAGTGCGCCCGCCAGTGTCGGCTCCAGCCCCAGTGCACCCGCCAGTGCCGGTCCCAACCTGGCTTCTAGCCCTGCCGACCCCAGCCCTGCCGGCTCCAGTCAAGCTCTTGACCCTGCCGATACCACCCAGACGTCTTGCCCTGCCGGCTCCATCCCAGCTCCTTGCACTGCCAGCCCCAGTCAAGCTCTTGGCCCTACCAACACCACCCAGACGTCTTGCCCTGCCGGCGCCAGTCCAGCTCCTTGCACTAGCAGCCCCAGTCAAGCTCTTGGCCCTGCCGACACCACTCAGACGTCCTGCCCATGCCAGCCCTGCCAAGCTCTTTGCCCTGCTGGCACCACCCAGATGTCTCACACTGCCGGCCCCACACAGGCCTCCAGCCCTGCTGGCTCCCCACAGGCCTCCAGTCCAGCAAGCTTCTCACAGCCCTCCAGCTCACACAAGAGTAAGCGTCAATCTACCTCTAGCTCACAAGATGGTTGCATATTCTGAGTCTGTTTTGACCATAGTTCCTATCATTGTTCCTGTTCTTGAAATGGCATCACCTGGGCTGCCAGAGTCGACACCGCCGCCAGAGTCAACGCCGCCACCAGAGTCTACGCCGCTGCCAGAGTTGCCGCCACCGCCAGAGTCGCCGCCGCCAGAGTCGACGCCGCAGCCAGAGCTGTATGACTTCCCAGAGCCGCCAGAGCAATGTGAATCCTCCGTTCCTCCTGAATCCAGGCCTCCTGATCCACTGGGGTTGTATGAACTGCCAGTATTGCCTGAACCCAGGCCTCCTGATCCACTGGGGTTGCATGAACTGCCAGTACTCCATGAACCAAAGCCTCTTGACCCACTTGGGTTGAATGAACTGCCAGTGCATCCTGAGCCGAAGCCTCCTGACCCAATGGATTTGAATGAACTGCCAGTGCCTTCTGAACCTAAGCCTCCTGACCCACGGGGGTTGAACAAACTGCCAGTGCATCCTGAGTCGAAGCCTCCTGACCCACTGGGGTTGAATGAACTGCCAGTGCATCCTGAGCCGAAACCTCCTGACCCACTGGGGTTGAATGAACTGCCAGTGCTCCCTGAACCCCAGGTCCTCTGCAGCTCCATGCTCCTGGTCTTTCAAAGCTCCACGCTCCAGGTACACCTCTGTGCATGGTTCTGTTCCTCCATCCCTCCCCCTGTTCCACCTCCGCTCCACCTCCCGCCTGAACTATGTTTGGAGCATCTGGAATCAGCTCCTTAGAGGGGGGTAATGTCACGATCCCCAGCGATCTACAGCCAGAGATCGCTGGTTGACACACACTCACATTCCACGAACTACAAATCTGCTTGTTAACGGACTACAATTCCAATCATGCAGCACACACACACACACACACACACACTCCTGCTCCAAGTCACCATCTGATTAGACTCTCTTAGCTGAAGCTGCTTCTGGACTGATTACACACACTTTATAAACAGCACACTCGCACACAGTCATTGCTGAGTATTCTTATCTGTTTGTGACCTTACAACGCGTTTTCTTTGTTCTTGTTTTTTTCCGTGTTTTGACCGTAGCTCTCTTATTTGTTTATTGTTGCCTGCTACCAGCCTTTTTGACCTACCGCCTGTTTTTTTTTATTTATTTTTTTACTACGATTCTGGATTTCCTCTATATACCTGTTTGCCCCCGTTGACCACTGCTTGACTGACTTTTAACATTAAACTGCATTTGGATCCTCAACTTCGTTGTCATCGTCACTCACCGACTGTGCGGTTGTGGGACATACTTTTACATCAACAGAAGGTGGTGTATGGATGTAACTGTGCTAAAGAAGATGTGCTGTCCTGACGTGGAAGTGCTTTTCATTAACTGTAAGCCGTTCTACTCACCGCGGGAGTTTTCCTCATTCATTCTGATCGGTGTTTACATCCCACCGCATGCACACATGAGTACTGCTCTTATGCTGCTGGCTGATCTAATCACAGAGACAGAACAAAAACACCCAGACTCTGTTATATCATTCTTGGTGACTTTAATCAGGCAAAACTTACACATGAGCTGCCTAAATTACATGCACCACCAGAGACAATAACATTTTGGACCATTGCTACACAACAATAAAAGATGCATATCGCTCCGTCGCCAGAGCAGCTCTAGGACTCTCCGATCACTGCCTGGTTCATCTTATACCAACTTGCAAGCAAAAACTTAAAACTACCAAGCCAGTATTAAGGACTGTTAAGAGATGGACCAACGACACAGAGCAGGTCTTACAAGCCTGTTTTGAATGCACTAACTGAAGTGTTTTTGAAGCTGCAGCCACTGACCTGGACGAGCTCACAGAGACCGTAACATCATACATCAGTTTTTGTGAGGAGTTATGCATCCCTACCAGGACCTACTTATCATTTAACAATGATAAACCATGGTTCACACCAAAACTTAGACAGATTCGTCAGGTAAAAGAGGATGCCTACAGGAGTGGGGACAGGATTCTGTATAATAAAACAAGGAACACATTGACAAAGGAGATTGGTGTGGCTAAAAAGAACTATGCCAAAAAGCTGGAAAACCAGTTTTCTGCTAACGACCCTGCATCAGTGTGGACAGGCCAGAAAAACAGTACCAACTACAAAACACCTTCCTCCAGTATCGATGGCAGCAAACTTCTCGCAAACAACCTCAACATGTTCTAATGCAGATTTGACACCTTCGATCAGACACCCTCTACACAGCCATCAACACCTCTAGCCACCTCCAGTCACACCCGCCTTGACCATCTTTCTACACAGCCATCAACACCTACATCCATCTCCCTCTCCCCCCCTGATCTTCAGATCAGTGTGGATAATGTGCGTCAGGTCTTTAGTAAATAGAAAAGAAGGAAAGCGCCAGGCCCAGACGGTGTCTCACCAGCCTGTCTGAGAACCTGTGCTGACCAGCTGGCTCCCATTTTCTTGCAGATCTTCAACAGATCATTGGAACAGCGCATAGTTCCATCCTGCTTCAAACGCTCCACCATCATCCCAATCCAGAAGAAACAAAAGATCACTGGATTCAACGACTACAGACCTGTTGCCTTAACATCTGTGGTCATGAAGTCATTTGAAAGACTGGTTCTAGCATATCTGAAGGATATCACTGGACCTTTGCTGGACCCCCTGCAGTTTGCCTATAGAGCAAACCGGTCTGTGGATGATGCAGTCAACATGGGACTGCATTATACCCTACAACACCTGGACAAACCAGGAAACTATGCAAGGATTCTGTTTGTGGACTTCAGTTCTGCCTTCAACACCATCGTCCCATCACTGCTCGAGCACAAACTGACCCAGCTCTCTGTTCCTAGCTCTGTCTGTCGGTGGATCACCAGCTTTCTGACAGATAGACAACAGCTAGTCAGAATGGGCAAAATTACATCCGACAGCCGCACCATCAGTACAGGTGCCCCCCCAAGGATGTGTTCTCTCCCCACTGCTCTTCTCTCTGTACACCAACGACTGCACCGCAAAAGATCCCTCCGTCAAGCTCCTGAAGTTTGTGGATGACTCTACTGTTATCGGCCTCATCCGGAACGGTGACGAGTCTGCATACAGACAGGAGGTGGAGCGGCTAGCTTTATGGTGCAGATACAACAACCTGGAGCTGAACACGCTCAAAACGGTGGAGATGATAGTGGACTTTAGGAGAAACCCTCCTGCACTCCCTCCACTCACCATCATGAACAGCACTGGGGCTGCAGTGGAGTCATTCAGGTTCCTGGGCACCACCATCTCTCAGGATCTGAAGTGGGACACTCACATAGACTCTATTGGGAAGAAAACCCATCAGAGACTGTACTTCCTTCGTCAGGTGAGGAAGTTCAACCTGCCACAGGAGCTGCTCGTGCAGTTCTACTCAGCTGTCATCCAGTCCATCCTCTGCACTTCAATCACCGTCTGGTTCGGCTCAGCAGCCAGATCTGATCTCCGTAGACTACAGCGAATAGTCCGAACTGCTGAACGAATAACTGGCACTACCCTTCCTACACTTCAATAACTGTACTCTTCCAGAGTGAGTAAAAGGGCTCGCAAAATCACCCTGGACGCCTCGCACCCAGGACACTTCCTGTTCGAACTGTTACCGTCTGGCCGGTGCTATAGAGCACCGAGAATGAAAACAGCCAGACACAGGAAAAGTTTCTTTCCTCAGGCCATCTACCTCATGAACAGTTCATATTTTTCCTATTGTGCATTAAACGTGTAATACTTTCTCATACGCACTTGTACACAGCACCTTATAACAATATACAATGCAATTCTTCTTATGCATCTGTACACAGCACCTTATAAAAATAAACAATGCAATACTTCTCCTTACGCATTTGTACACAGCACCTTATAACAATATACAATGCAATACCTACGCATTTGTACACAGCACCTTATAACCCGCTATTTATAACAAATCTGTACATACATTTCAACATCCAGATCATTGGACTGACTGCATCTCTATTTATTGTCTATCGTCTTCTTTTTTATATTTATTCTGTGTTGTCACTTGTCACTTTATGTACACTGGAAGCTTCTGTAGCCAAAGCAAAGTCCTTGTGTGTGTGAAGCACACTTGGCAATAAAACTGATTCTGATTCTGAATTATACATAAAATAAAATTAAACAAAACAAAACAAAACAAAATGTCCTGATTTCTTCAACAAAGTGGATGACTTCAGTCTATACTCCTAATGTTAGTATATCCATAATGTGAGTATATTTTTTAATGCCAAAAACGAAAGTTAATCACGTCAGCTGTTCTCACATCACACAAGAGTCTTATTAACAAATTTCTGAGAGACTTGTTGACAAATGCCAATAGGAGATAATGAATACATCTGTTTTTAAATTATTAATATTAATCTTTTTCCTTAAGAACAGTAATTACAATAGCATTAAAACTAAAAGTGTGTCGTAATAGATTATCTTGGAGGTCCAAGATTTAATCATAACAGTTATTACAATACCTCTATTGGTATATTTAAATGTACACTACTGTATGAATGATAATTTTGTGCTAATCATATGCTAATATATACCACAGATAAGCTTCACATGCTGACAGATGCATAACTTTGACACTTTTTTTAACAACTATACCTAAGAATCTGCACTTTGAATCACAGCAGATAAATAATTTATTCTGAACTTTAACATAAGCAGTCAAACTGTTCTACCTCTATTTCCACAAGGCTTATATGAAGACTATTGTGTTTGGAGGTTATTCTCAGTCTAAATGGGAATAAGGGAAAGTCAGAAATGAAGCCGGAGAGCTATAAGTGAACTGGCTGAAGGATCACATTTCGCCATAAGCTCCTTATGCTACCTCCAGCCTCACAGCTTTAGCATTTAATTGTTTTCTATTATCTGCTGAGGAAAGTCCCCACAGGCTCTGTGTGCTGTCAGTCTATGGAATAGTTTGGCTGATTGATTATTTGACACTAGTGGAGCGACACATTTGTACTTTTCTTTAATGCTAATAGCGTGTTTTAACAACTGAAACGACAGCGTTGCTTGACTTATTGAACAACTTTGCAAATTATATTTGGGGAATATTCTTTTTTTTTTTTCACTGACTGCACACACCTTGTTGTAACATTGTATGGTGTTAAATGTCACCATAAGGCATAATCAGCAGTTTATAGTTTGTATATGATCTGGAACATAGACACTGGAACATAGACATGCAGGCAATATAGAAGATGTATAATACCAGACGTTGGACTAAACAAAACACAGGACTTAAATGCACAGGACATGATTACACAAATTACAAACAGGTGTGACACACAGTTAACTAATGAACATCAAGAAATGGCGGGAAACAGAAAAAAAGGGTCATAGCACATGGGGAAGTCACATGACATAACCACAGAGCATATAGGACAACAATAACAGAATCTTGACACAGGCAGGTCAGAAAAAGTAATGCAAAAGTAACTCAGTGAGCAAGCGACGGAGAACAAGCGACGGAGAGCAAGCGACTTCCTTTGACCTCCGTCTACGCAAATGTCAGCGACCATTGGCGACCAGGTGGGCATGTCGAGCAACGCGAATCCTTAAAATTTATGCAAATGAAGAGCAGCTTTCTTGAGCGACAGGGTCATATGATCCTCTGTAGAGGCCAGTTGTATTGATGCTGTATATACCTACACAGACAGGCAGCTACAAAGTCACTGCTGGTGTGAATGAGGCACAACGCAACACATTACTTACCATAAAAAGTAACTACAGTAGTTACTTTTTTTGCGAAGTAACTCAATATTGTAATGCATTATTTCTAAAGTAATTAGTTACCATTTTCCAACCTTGTTCAAAACATCTTTTGTGTTCAACAGAACAAAGAAAATATACCTGGATTGGAACTCAAGGGTCATCATGGGTGATTGCTATCCTTTTAATAATACATTTTACATTTTAAAAATGTTGGGTTGACATAACCCAATGTTGGGTCCAATATGTACAAACCCCATTTTCATGGCTGCGGGGGTTGTGTGGGTTGCAACAACCCAGCATTTTTTAAAGTGTACTGTTAAGATATACAAACCCAACCACTGGGTTAAAAATGTCACATAAAACAATGAAAACCTTTCAACTTGTAGATGAGATTTCCCTAACTTTTAATGACTACACTAACTAACAAACTAAAATAGAGATTTCTTCATCGGCATGATTGTAAAAAATACAATATTGCCAATGTTTAAATATAAAGGCCAGACAGAATGTGTGCCCATTTGCTATTTCTGAGCAGAACTTTGTTTAAAAAAAAAAAAAAAATCTGCAGAATTATGAAGAATGATTTTGATAGTTAACTGTACAAGTACAGTAGATGCAATGATGGGCCTACTGATGATGCGCAAATGTCATTTCCCCTATTGTCCACATTCTGTACTATTTCAGGAGCATAGGCCTGAATACCATCACGATCAGCAGCTATTCTAAATGCACACAATGTCTTTTTCTTCTGACAGACAGAGAAAACAAAGAAGCAGTGCTTTACAATGCTCAACTTAAACAGTTTGCAATCATTTAAATCTACAGTGGCCATCTCAGGACGTGCCAAGAACTATTGTCTTTATAACACGACGACAGCAAATCTCAAAAAGAAACACGACTTCATTCTGTCTCTGCAAGCACATCAAAGACACTTATCAAAGGTGCTTGCGTACACCTGCTCCAAGAAACAATGGAAGTTAGGCAATGGGCACCATGAGAATTACACCGATTGCTGAAGAATCTGTGTCAGTGTTTATTTATTTATTTATTTATTTCACACAATAAGAGAGGATGCAATTAAATTGCAAATCACTCTGTCTTCCTTTGTTACTTCAATCGAATTCCTGCACAGGCACAAGTAATTGTGTATTATTGATACATTAATAATTCCTCTTTGCGGTGAAGTGAATTTAGCTTGTCGAATGTTTTTTTTCTTTTTTTTTCTGTACAGTAATGCTGCATTTAACAGATTAAATTCTGCAGTTGAAGAACTGCATGTTCTTATTTCACACCCTGTTTGACGGCGTAAATGACAGAATAGGTTTAGGAATAGAAACTTTGTGTTCAGATTTAATGCATTAACTTGATTAATTTACTTAATATGGATTTTTTTTTCTTTTACAATATTAATGTGATTAATGCATAATGTATGACCCTCCTCCATAGGATTGTAAGTTATATTACATTTAATATTGTTTGGGGATTGATGCAGGAGAACAATTCACAGCAATAAAGTCTTTTATTTGCCCCAAAAATTTAAGATATCTGGACAAAAAATGTCATGTATGAGTTCTTTTCCCTCATATTTCTGTTATATAATATAGCGAATCAATATCACACAAGCAACAAGTTTAACATCACTCAAGTGTCATTTTTGTCCTGAATATACATTCTAAAACATGCTGAGTTGTCATAAGTTTTTTCCCCATTTTTTTCAACCAGCATAGATGCAAAGTGCAACACAGGGTGATTCGTAAAATGTGCCTAGGGATACATTTTTGAGAACCAAGAAATATGTCCTTGTGAGTACACATGGCTGTATTTTTTTTTTGTGTGTGTAAAATGAATGCTATGGGGCAGTAACGGTGAATGCTTTCCTCCATATGGACAGTTTTTTTCCAGCGTTACTGGTTTGCTCAGTAGGTCATCACAAATCAGATTTGGTGTGTGGAGCAGACTGGTGTTTGAGTCCAGAGGGAAAGTTTCAGAAACCAGATCAAATGAAATCCACATGGCTGCGATAGCTTTTCTCTTCTAGTCTGCTTTTGAAAAACTATCGGTTGGGTTTAGGGAAGGAGTAGGTGATATCAGTCGATATGAAGCTGATATATTGTGCACAATGATGAGCCAACCGCCTTCTCTCACGAATACACGTTGAGATTGTCAAAAATGTACACATAGGCCTTTGGTGGATTTACGAGAAATGTAACATATGAGAAAACATACCCCAATAACACATTTCAGATTGTTAAAAAATGCAGATGGCGGCCTCCAGTGGATTTGTGAAAACAAAAACTGCAAGATTTAGAAATAGCCCAGGTTATATATGTCTTGGTTCTCAAAGATGTATTCCTGGGCACATATCTATAACGAACCTGGGTTGTAACAGTAATATATTGAAAATTTCATCTTTTTCTGTTAAACTGCATTAAACAGTTTCCTGTTCCGCAGTGGAAGAACTCCACATTCTTATTCCACACCCTGTTTGATGGTATAATGGCAGAATAGGTTTTCTGAACTTTGTGTACGATTGCAGCTTGTCCTCAGCTTCAGACATTAGAAACGCCATCACACATACTCAGGGGCACGATAAGTGCCCTACCTGCTCAATAGAGACGCTTCCTTAGTGGCCGGCGCTCCCATCTTGCCTTCATTAAAGCACAGTCATACATCTTCCCCTCGCATCTGTGGTGTACAGGGAGCTATGCCTTCATCCAGAGGAGCTCTCTGACATGCACACTGTATCATCTGTGGCAACCTATCAGCACTGGGCTAACCTTTCTAATGCTGATTTAGAGGGATATCTGAGGGGCTGGGGAAAGGTGCAGATGATACGTCCCCCCTGCTGAACAAAAGAGCCCGCTGAGATCTCGTGTTCACCGTCAGATGCACTGTGAACCGTCAAAGACAAGACTCTGCCAGACTTACTGCAGTGTTGCTATAAGAAATCCAGCTTCTGAGGGCCTCGATCAATTAGTCAATTTCTCAACTGTGGCCTGCAATTAAAGACATGATTCTCTGGTTCTTCTGCTGACTGTCAAGATATGCCTAGGTGAGGGAGTGAAATGATAAAGTGCGTATGATTTGTTTTAACTAAGGCTGTTGATTTAATGTGTCAACTGAATTGATTTACTTTTATTATGGGAAAAAGAAAAAAATGTTTAAACGTTTAATGCAATTAATGTAAATTTTATGGTTAAGCAAAGAGAACCATTCATCTAATAGCAGAAAAGTGGTTTTCTGTTCCAATCTGGTCCAGTCAGTTACATTTTCCACTGCAGTGCTGATAACAGAACTTTTTGGAAGACAGTGAATTATGTAGCCAGAAGTACATATGGCTGCGTTTTATCTTTTAACTGAAAGCTACAAGACGATATGATGCCCTTCCTTTTCGCATTTACCAGCTGACCGCTTATCTTTGTGTGTACAGCTTTCCTGTTGTTACCAGTTTGTCCAGTTAGCTCGCCACGTCGGTGAACTTGGGATGCAAAGAGGGTTTGAGTCCAGTGAAGAACGGTTCTAGAAAGTGAATAAGAAAATAACAGAAGCCAAAAAAAAATGAACAAGTAAATAACAGGGTGATAATGTGGTAAAACCTGAAAACATGGTAAAAATCAGGAGACAGCTTTTTTGTTTCTGGATTACTTTTTTAAAACTGTCGGTTGAGTTTAGGGAAATAGGTGGTTGGTCAGCCAGTCAACAGCAACCTCTAGTGGATTTACGCAAATGACACTCGCGAGATAGTTTTGAAATCTTAAAAAGCATACACAGTGGCCTCTGGTGGCTTGTGAAAACAAAAAAAAGTTTTTCTCCAGTTTTTGTTTTGTGGCGCTCTCCAGAAAAGTAGTGGTACAATTTCAGAATGAGCCTGGGTTGAGAGAATATCTCACAGATGGGTAAAAGATTTACAGTGCATCATTATGCTCTTAAAATTCAAGACATTAAGGCAAAAATGACACTATGAGTTTTTTTTTTCTGTCATATTTGTATCTTATGACAAGATATATGATGATGCAAGCAACACGTTTCAATCCTTTTTTGTCCCTATATTTTGCCCACTTTAAACATTTTGGGTTGTTTTAACCCAATGTTAGGTCAAATATGAACAAGCCCAACATAAATGCCCCTAAAACTCATGATATTAGGGCAGAAATACCCTGTATATATTTTTGTCTCATATTTGTGTCATTTGCTTAATTAACATCACGCTAGCAACTAACTGAAAATGGCTCAAGTGCTGTTTTCGTCCAGAGTAGCAGGAGAGCAAATGTGATATTGATTTTTATCCAACAGTTCTGTAAATAAGAAGTTAATATTCTGTCATATTTAAGACATTTTATTACATTTTTTATGGCCAGTTCTTCTAATGAAAATGTGTCATCATTTACTCACCATTTTTTTGTCAAAATAATATAGTAAAAAATTAATGTAAATGACAATAATACTTACTTTTATTATTTTATTTATTTATTTATTTTTTTATTTTTTTGCAGAACATGACAATATTTGTAGAATGTTGGTGACCAAAGTGATCTCAAGCTTATTTGTCTGTGGAAATATATCTCTATTAATCTAGATGACAATTTAGATGCAACTTCTGAAAAAAAAAAAGGTTTATTTATAACGCATTTTTATAAATGTCTCTTTTAACATAATGACTAAGTATAATTTTACATGTGATTAATTTATTATAAATCAGATTTATTTATTGCAACAGAGAAAATTTGAAATAATTGAGATCCTTTGTTTTAACCATATTGGACTCTAACTGTAGTAAGCTATGTTTTAGTTAAACACTCTCTGCTGGCCTCAAGAGGTGCACTAGCACCTGACTCTGCAGGTTACAGGTTTCATTGGTGCCTTGACCTGGAACGAAGTGAGGTTTAGTGAGGGTGAGTGTAACAGATTCTAGCCAGTAAAAGCTGTGCTAGTAAACCTGGCTTCCCTGATCTCTAGTGACTGACAATGGAGGCTACAGTCTTTAGGGTCCTTATTAGTGTATCCACCTCCCATGACGGAATTGCCCGTTTGAATTTTGTTCTGCACAGGGTGAGCAGAACTGGAGGGGTTACATTGGTGCCGTGACCAGGATGGGAGTGACGTTTACAGAGGTGAGGGTATAGTAGCTAGTGATTTAGAGTCATGCAAGTAAAACTCGTTCCCCTGCTCTCAAGAGGCACACTAGAAACTGACACTGTGGTCTTTAGGGTCTTTATTAGTGCACCCAGCTTCGATACTATACTGGTGTGACTCTTGCTCTGAGTGGGTCAAGTAGAATCAGAAAGAGAAAATGGAACATTTTAAATTCTATAATTAAAGTTAGTGTTGATTTTGTAGTATTAGCAGGCGTTGAGTGTTTGTTAATTAAACCTAAAAAGTAAAAGTAAAAACATGTACACCATTGATCAAAACTTTGGAGTTTATGCAATTTTAAAAAAGCCTTTTAAAACAATTAGTTTAGCCTTGCTAATCCTAGAAAGGGTTTTCATGCATCAAAAGAATAGTTAAGATTTATTTCCAACATAGACTAGATTTTGTTGCTTGCTTTCTATGAAAATACATTACACTCTTTTTGCTGTGGATTTATCTGCGGATTGTTTACACCAAAATAAAAAAAAAATTATATACTGTTTTACTTTCCATAGTTTATTTTTTCTGCTTAAAAGTAATAGTTTTTCTAGTGTAGTTCTAGTGTAGTCTCTACTGTATTTCGAGTTCTTCTAGTGTTTTTTAGTGTACTGTAGTTTTTCTTAGGAAACTAATTAGTTCAAAAAAGTTGACTGAATGTGTTGTCCTTCAACTTGCAGTCGCTACTTTATTTGTTTATTTTACGTTTATTATAGGCGGCAATGTGACTCAATGGTTAGCACTGTTGGCTCACAGCAAGAAGGTCACTGGTTCGAGTCCCGGCTGGGCCAGTTGGCATTTCTGTGTGGAGTTTCCTCCCAAAGCATACCTGCCAACCCTACCGTTTTTCCTGGGATTTTCCTGTATTTTACAGTTCTATCCTGCTATCATCCCGTAAAGGCATTTTCCACCTTTTCTCCCGTTTTTTTGTCTTTCTCTGAAGAATGGCAATAAACATGAATGAGACCATCCTCCCTATACACAATCCATACCACCGAACCACCAGGGGTCACCCATTGCTCATAAATGTGAGTCTGTTCTGTGCTTTCGTTTTATTTATGCATTAACACACTTTGAAATAAATATAAAAATGAGCCGATTTCATTCCTTTCATATAGCAATGCGTGGCTGTCAGCTGATGCGCTCCATAGTGATAAATAGATGCTGTTTCCCAAACGGATTCTTTACACGCGATTTGAGGTGAAGTGAAGGTCTGGGTTTTGGGTGCGTGTTTGAACATATACATATACACATAATTAATAATAATGTCCTGAAACCCTTATTACCATGGGCATATCCCCATTTTCACATCACAATGTTGACAGGTATGGTCCAAAGACGTGGTATAGGTGAATTAAATAAACTAAATTGGCCGTAGTGTATGAGTGAGTGTGTGTGTGTGTGTGTGTGTGTGTGTGTGTGAATGAGTGTGTATGTTTTGCAGTACTGGGTTGTGGCTGGAAGGTCATTCATTGCATAAAACAAATGCTGGAAAAGTGAGATCTAAAAAATATTTATTTTCCTAGACTAGATTTTGTGTTGCTCGCTTTCTATGTAAATACATTACACTCTTTTTGCTGTCAATTTAAAGGGATAGTTTACCGCAAAATGAAAATGTACACACTTTTTTTACTTTCCCTCAAGTACTTTCAAACCTTTAAAGTTTATTTATTCTGCTGAACCTAAAAGTAGACATTTTGAAGAAAAATATTAACCAGTAACCTCTGACTTTTTTAGAGAAAACCAATTACTGAAGTTAATGGTTATCTGTTTCCAGCTTTCTTCAAAATATCTTCTTTTGTGTTCAACACACAGTCAAATTGTTTTGGAACATGTGAAGGTTGATTAAATTATGACAGAATTTTCAGCTTTGGGTTAACTATCCCTATATGCTGACACTTGACTTGTCTTTACATGATTTCTAAACAATCCCCAGTCAGAACGTCCTGTTTATTTTAAATAATGTATATACAAATGCATTTCAGGTACAGTAGATATTACATGCAGTATAATGGTGTTTATTATTGCCAGGTTCAGTGTAGCTTTGTAATTTAGTCAAATGTCTTCTGCAGAATTATTAGAAATATAGTCTCCATAATTTGATGCAAAATGTAATTTTCAGTATATCTTGCTTACACACTTTCACTAGTTGAACCGATTCCACTATACATTTAGACAGCAAATGTCAACCTCGCAAATCAGTACTTACGGACAGGCGTTTGATCTAAGGAGAGTCTAAGCGTGCTTGTAGATGCTAGACTGAAGACATCTCTGGGTTCAAACAGAATATAGATTGGTGGAGGAAAGCATCGGTCCCCTGAGTTCTGGAGCCACATGTTGCTTTCCAAATCCCTTTCGCACATGGATGCAGTCTGTGTCAGGGGGGACTCGGGTACGTGAGGAAGGTGGTAATTGAAGCAATCTGTTCCCACGGCCTACAGTGGACTGGGCTCCAAAGACGGGCAGTGTGTTTGGGGTCAAAACCAAGAAACAATGTCTTATGTTTCTTTGAGCTCTATTAGGGATCTGCCGGCCTCTGGTTGATGAGCTGAAACTCTTAGACTACCTGCACTGGATGACTGATTGGGTCCTTAAGAGATTGCATTGCTATGTGAAAAGCTATCTTGAATTGGCATACTTCAGTGTCCTCTCAACTTACTGTAGAAATAATGTCAAGTTCACCTAGTGTCTTTCAGTGGCTGAATTGTTTTTAATTCGAGTACCTTTGATACATTTTCAAGCAATCCTAAATCCAAAAACACTGTGACTCGTCATACATATTTTTCTGAGATTATTGTTTTAGGATATTTTGGGAATACATATAACTTTCTAGTTTTTAGAGTCACTAATTAAACTCATTACAAAACTCACCATTTTTGGTTACTCTCCTCTGAAGCAAGGACAGTAATACATATTAACATAAAAACCCTCACATTATTTAAACTATTATACTAAACAATTAAGAAACATTATATGATTTAACATGTTATACCCATGCCAATCCGATTGTTAAGTTTAATGTAACAAAATCCAGATTCCGTGTCGAAGTCATCTATCAGAATATATGGAGAGGCTCAACAAATGGTACTATTAAACACTCCCAGAGCGCTATAATACTTTTGAAAATCATGATTGCAATATACTATATTTGATGCAGCAAGTGTGTAGTGTAAATCACCATTTTGTAAGAGATTCACTTTAATGTGTGATATTACTAAATAGTGGTCAAAAACTATGTTAGTAGTTGCTTAGGCATGGGAAAAGTATTCCATATGTCACAACAGAAAAATTGCTGAAAAACACAGAAAAACGCTGATTGAAATGATCTTTCCAAGATCATAGATTATAATAAGGTTGATGTGTTAACATGCTGGGTAGGCAAATTTTGTCAACTCTTTACATCTATGTACATACCCAAGGCAGATGGCTGAACTCATTTACAGGACCACACATGTTGTTGGCATATTTAGCACAGTGGTGAAAAGTAACACATTATAAATACTCAAATTACTGTTATTGTGTAGTTTTTTTTTCTCAAGACTTGCACTTTACTGAGTAGTTTAAAAATGTTGATTGAATGTTTTTTTTTTTTTTTTTTTTCCTGCAACTTGCAGCAACTACTTTATTTGTTTATTTTATGTTTATTATAGGCAGCATAGTGGCTCAGTGGTTAGCACTGTTGCCTCACAGCAAGAAGGTCACTGGCTCAAGTCTTGAATGGGACAGTTGTATGAAACTAATAATATGCCAAAACAATCTGAATTTGAATTGAGTTAATTTGAATTATTGACAATTGTAATTTAATAAATCAGAATTTTTTATATGCTGTAAAAAATGTTTTGAATTTGTATTGTTTGAATGTCATAACTTGAATATTGGACAACTGAAATTTAAGACAACATAATTTTTCATATTTTTCATAAGTTTGACATATTTCAAACTTTTTTGATTTTTTTTGTTCTGAATTCATAGACTGCAGATATCCAGTTTGTATGCAGTTTCAAATTTTCAAGATGAAGCAATTCAGAACATCAAATTCAATATTCTAAAATTCAAAACCAGATATTCAGATCATGAAATTCAGATTCAGCAGAAAGTAGGTCAGGGGTGATCAACAGGGAAGAGTAGACGATCACTGAAAAGTCAAACTAAGCGTTTTGGCCAATCACAGAGCACCAGTGTGTGAGTTTACTGGCATATGTGAGGTTCAGGAGGACACAATTCTTCTGCAAACTACATGTCATTGGTTAATCAAACTTACTTAAGCTTTCGGTGTTTTGAGGTATATCAACAGCTGATTTTGACCTATACTGTAACCTCTGATGGGTTATTTTGGTCACATTTTATTTTGATGGTCCGTTTGCTGAATTTCAGTTACATTGCAAATAATTCTCATTAGATTATAAGTATACTGTTAGGTTGGCATTAGGGTTGAGGTTAGGGGTAGGGTTAGTGTAAGTTGACATGTACTTGCAAAAAGTTTCTTATAGTCAGTTAAATGTCTGTTGAATGTCTGTATCAACAGATATTAAGTAGACAGTCTACTAATACTCAAATGGACGATCAACATAAAGTGTTACCGTTATTTGAGCAGACATCTTTACCTAAGCTACATTTAAGGACTTTTCAAGCTCTTTCCAGACAAACTATCCCAGCATTTTACAACTGTGGTAAATGACACATCTGCATGCACACACTTCTTCATCAAATTATATAAGACACTGTTTGTTATAACATTCTATAGTACAGCATAGCATATAGTATAGTATTTGAAGGAAGATTTTACTGATATGTTTGCCCAAAGCCCATTATTAAAACTCAAATGCTGCCTCTTTAAAATATTATCTATTCACATCTAATTTATAAATTAATTAAGTGACTCACTATGAATGACTCACTCAGAGATTTATTTTTAGCCTCATTTGTTAAGTGTATAAACTTTGTTTTTAAATGGTAACAACATAAGAGGTGTTAAAAAGTCTATAGGCGCCACGGTGGTCGAGTGGTTAGCATGTTCGCCTCACAGCAAGAAGGTCGCTGGTTCGATCCCCGGCTGGGCCAGTTGGCATTTCTGTGTGGAGTTTGCATGTTCTCCCCGTGGTTGCGTGGGTTTCCTCCGGGTGCTCCGGTTTCCCCCACAGTCCAAAGACATGTGGTACAGGTGAATTGGGTAAGCTAAATTGTCCGTAGTGTATGTGTGTGAATGACAATGTGTGGATGTGTTTCCCAGAGATGGGTTGTGGCTGGAAGGGCATCCGCTGCGTAAAACAAATGCTGGATAAGTTGACGGTTAATTCCGCTGTGGCGACCCCGGATTAATAAAGGGACTAAGCCGAAAAGAAAATGAATGAATGAAAAAGTCTATATTGTTGTGAATAGTTTATGGGGAAAGCTAACATTCATTTGATTTTTCGGTGATCATCTACTCTTCCCTGTTTATCACCCCAGACCTACTTTCTGCTGAATCTGATTGTCATGATCTGCGGTGTTAATACCTGGTTCATACCCTCCAGGAAAACATGTAGAAATGTTTATAATTCAGTGCAATGGCGCATCGCTTCCAGTGTGTGGACTGTAATATGGATATTGATTCTAAAGGGGTAACACAATAAAGTGGGATCTCATAGAGTAATAGAGTTATTTTGTGTTCTTATGACCTGAAAAAACTGCTTCAGTACTGAGTCACGACAGTGTTAACATATTGTCAGAGATAAATTTTACATCTTAGGTTACAATATACAGATTTCGCTCTGCATGTTAAAGCGTCAACCTTTTTTCTGTCGGCTTATTACAGGTGCCTATAATGTGTTCTCACAGTAGAGTAATCTAAATTTTTCACATTAATAGTCTGTAAATGGCAAATAATTAAACTTACACTTAGAAACACATTTCAAAGAAAATGACACTACATTTAAGCTACATTTTTAAATGCATAATTTTTTAAACAATAACTTCTACATAAACCTTCACTTTAATAGGGAACAGTGAATCTGAACTGGCTGTTTGTCTTCCTGATCCTATTTAAGTAATATTTCCTCTTCAAGGTGCATCTCCTCTTTAAAAAAATCCTTCTGGATCCCCAGCATTTCCATATACAATTATAACAGCTGAACAAACTCTCATTAGGAGATATCACATGCTTAAACTATCACTCTACCCAGGGTTTAAGTGTCGTTTTATCATCCATATTAGAATACGGTGTTAGCGTAAGGCCTTCCTGCAACGAATCGTCTGATAATCTTTAACCTACCAGTGTCTATCTGATTTAAATTGCCATGGATAATGTGATCATCTTGTCAGGGAGAAATCAGGCATTCAGCACACTCCAGAGCTGAGGAGTAGGAGGGAGAGCGCGGGGGAAGAGAAAAACGTCAGGCAGGTCTCAGGTGATCTCCGCAGAAGTGTTAACTCATGTAATAGAACAGGGCCATGCTCCTTCAGCCGTAACGCAGCATACATAAATGGCCACATAAATCCTACATTCATATCGGAGTCAATGGACTCCCATCACACAAGCTTGGGCAGATGCATTACATTTTCCAGCTCGTTTAAACATTTTGCACTCTTTTTTTCTCCTCTTTTCTGAATTAGACATGCTTTGTTGCCGGAGACACGTCCACAGAGGAGGACTAAGTGTGATGGGTCTAATTTGAGCTGCTGAGAAAGGTGTGATCATGTTGTGAAACAGTCCATCTGTCTCCCTATGTACTCATTGATTGTTTCAGTGATTCATTTATTGTGTTGCGACTAATACTGTCGGTGTGTTTCTGAAGGAAAAAAATAATAAATAGTACGCCTCCCCCCCAAAAAAAGAATCAGTTTAAGACACCGTTAAATATGATTTGCCCCCCTTGCCATTAATGAATAGCTGAGCCATAAACAGAAATCCAAACCATTATCTTTCCTCAATGACAGTTGAAGGAGGCTTCCTCATCAAAGCTTTTTAATTGGATCAAATTACGGGCAGCGCGAGCCTGAGCCCTTCTTGAGTTCATGAAGCCTAACTTTCAAATCACTTCTAATAAGACCTCCATGCTGCCTGACAAAGGGATAATACAGTAACTTTCAAAACACTGACATTTGATGGTTGAGTTTTCAAACTTTGATTGAAAACCATCTGTCAAAGGACAGATCATAGTCTACAGCTATATTTGAAGGTGACTGGCTTTATAGCTGATAACGGTTTCTTTGTGTGTTCCTTTTGACCATGCAATCCTTTGCTTATAAAGATTACGGTACCTGTGCCTAAGTGAATATACTTTCAGTCTCATGTACATGAGATCTGAGCATGTAGCATACAATGATTCAGCAATTCAATACATTTCAGATGAATAAAATTAAGCCAGAGAGAATTGTAAAGGCCAGTCTCTCTCATTCCACTGAATTGTATTCATTCTCTGATGAGTGTGGGATACAGAAAATACAGTTTAAAGGCTTTTGCATACTGAATATGTTTAAACGATGCAAGTGTATTGTGCAATAACTTTCTTAAGTCAAAACAATAGGTTTCTATTCACAGCGAGTTCTTTTCCCCTACCAGTATGCAAATTGCTTTCCCTGTCACCCAGTGATGAAATGGGCCACCCAGCTGGATTTGAGCTTTGGGTCACATGCCTAAAGTTGCAGTTACACATAAGGTCGAGAATGGTGGTGGTATAGCACAGGACAAAGTGACAAGATACATTCAGTGTGTAAGGGAAAAAGGACAGGATGAGTGTCATCGACGACAGGCTCCTGAAAAATCCATTACCATGGTTAGATTGCATGCTACCATTAGGCAATCAAACATGTATGTAGATTTTTTGGCATTCCATAGTTTTAAGATTGTTGATAATCAATCTGTGAAAAGGAACCAAAAGAAGATCCACAAGACCTGCTCACTTAAAGTCTAAGTTGCAATGAAGTTTACAAAATTACTTTTATATGTTTTATATTTCTTTTTTTTTTTTAAGTGGTATTAAGTTTTTTAAAAGACACCATACTTTGAGCTTTCTTGTGGATGCTAAACAAAAATCTTCTATATTTAAAAATATCTTCTTTAGTTTTCCACAGAAGACATAAAATGATACAGGTTTGGAACAACATCGAGGTGAGTAAATGATGACAGTATTAACATGTCTTTAAAGAGGCACACCTTCTCCTCAGTTTGGATACAGTGCAGTTTGCTAGGAAACAGTAGGATGGTGTAGGAGTAAAACCTGAGGTGCATGTGTTAAAATACGTGGCACTCTTGGCCCATGCTAAAATCTAAACTTCAACATATGGGTAACAGCAGGAGTAATGCTGCGGATGGCGTGTGCTTTGTTACTTAGAATAAAAACTGCACGTGTGGTCGCATGCTGTCGTTAAATCGGTGTGCTGCTTTTGTGGTGAGCAATGGTACGGGGAGTTAAAAAGGAAGCCAGCATCCAAATGAGGCCAGCGCTCTGGTATCTCCGAGCTCAGTGGAGGGGACAGAGCCAGGGGTGAAGGAGATGTTCCTAAGCCGAGCGCCGCTGTGGTCATCATTCACACTTACCCTGCTGACAGTACACCATGGCAGGGCTACTTATCTCGTCCTTGCCACAGAAAGAAAGTGAGCTCTGCTAATGTCCTGCACAATTATCACATGCCGAAGTATTAAGGGTGTGCCTTCCTCTTTAGTCCTTCTGGTGTAATTGCTGGCATTCACATATCTATTTACACCTATAAGTAGCATGTTTTTTATTTGATTAGATTAGATTTGAAGGTTTGATTTAGAGATATTGATAAGGAAGTAATCTGCCTAAGCAAAAATGCTGAGGTTGCTTCAAAAGCCTTGCCAATAGATCTGTGGAAGGAATGGAGTTCTCCATCTGTACTAAGAAGATATATCAGGAGTGACATTGTGACAGTGGCCTCTCCCAAAAAAAAAAAAAAATGTGGGTTGCCTTCTTAACTGAATTGCCCGGTGCTAGTCAACTCACTCAACGCAGCGTGCCTTATAATGAAAGCCAAGACTTTTCATCTTGGTAAATGAAATTCAAAGGTCTCCATGGTTCTCTCTGGTGCCTTTCAATATGCTTTAACACATTTTTATGCATTAGTCCGAAAGCATTTACATAAGTCTTTGAAATATGCATATGTGATTTATTTTTAATAATAATGATTAGATAAAGATGGCAACTGGCAACAGTCCAGCGCTAAACAGTAAAGTGCATCCGGTCTCTGTAGGATCTGAAGACAATCAAGGAGAGCTGAAAGATTGGCTCCATTGTCATATTAATGAAAACCCTCTCACCCATAGACAGTGAGCTGTCATCAACTATAAATCTTTAGGCTCATTCAACTTTGTGGTTCGGAGAGGCGGAGTT
>CAIGQQ010034267.1:49840-82593 GCA_903798035.1 Danio albolineatus
TAATTTGTTTGTTTAAATTCAGCCCAAATAAATTGTTTACAGCCACTTAACGTAAAAAAAAATAAGTAAACCCAAGGAAACAGCATTGAATCTTTTTTTCAGTGTATGAAAACAATCATTTGAAGCTGTATTTATATATAGTACAGCTTACTAATCTCTAATAAATGTAGAGTTAATGCTTAACAATTGAGGAATGAACTATTAAATAACATGCAGTTATTATAAAGTGTTACCATCTACCAGACAATCATCATAGACAAAAATAAAAATATAAAATGCAGGTTGATGGAAAATAGTGCAGTAAAATACTGATACAGAACTAAAAATGTAAGCAATTTTTTTTAACTACTAAGTAAAGTACACTTCGTGAAAAAATTACTGACAGTAATTTGAACATTTGTAATTAGTTACTTGACACAACTTCACCAAAGAACAGTCTTTCCTTGAATGGGACATTGAATAGAAAGAAATCTATTTTGAAGGCACTTGAAAGTCGAAATACTGTTGTGTCGACTAAACTAAAATAAACAAATCTTTTAATATTTTTTTTCTATAGTGCTTTAACAATGTAGATTGTGTCAAAGCAGCTTGACATTGAAGTTCTAAATTGAAACTGCGCAAGTCCAGTTTTCTGTTCAGTTTAGTTCAGTTCAGTATGATTTAAGTTTAACCGCTGAAAGTCCAAACACTGAAGAGATACGCAAATATATCAGCTCAACAAGTGCAGCTCCACAAGTCCCAAACCATGCAAGCCAGTGGCCACAGTGGCGAGGAACAAACCTCACCAATTGGTGAAGGAAAAAAAAAACTCGAAAGAAACCAGGCTCAGATGGGCATGATCATTTCTCCTCCAAAAGTCTCCTCTTCTTGTGCAGAGCTGCAGACTAGGTGACGGAACAAAACTAAAATAAAAATGTTCTGTTTTTTTGGATACTGTGATAATTGGTAAAACTGAACTAAATAAAACTAAACTTAAAAGCATTACACTTTGAAGGCTATTGGAAGTCTGAAGTAGACTAATTCACTCATAACTGTCTTACTCATCAAGCACATTTTGTAAATGTTATTCATAATGTTTTTTTTTTTTTTTACATTTGATTTCTGAGCTAAAATGGGTTCAAGCATTTGTTCCTCTTGGATGGCGATACATGTGGAGAGCCAATCAATGAAGAGAAAAACATTGCATGGCTCTATTCATCATCCACAGTTCGACGCATCCGTTGAAGGTGTGGAAGTCTACATGGACACTTTGTTTGTATGTCAAACTCTACCTAGAAAAAAAGTTCAAAGCATTTGCCAGTTTCTGAAAGCTTTGAGACATGAGGCTCGAAAGACAAAAGGGGATCAGAAACCACTTTAAAAAATGGTGTCAGGAAAAAATCAATACGTAGTGCAAAGAAACACAAACGTTGCTACATAGCAAAGTGGATGGCTGTATAAACCTTTATCCGCTTTAAACCAAAATGGAACAGCGACCCAGTAACTTCATACATCGTGACCATATGTTCTGAAGGACGTTCCCAAATTTAAAATTTGCCAATTTATTTACAAAGCAAAGGATTTAATTTGCCCTAGAAAAAAATAAAATAAAAAATAAAAACACACACACACACATATATATATATATATATATGTTATATATATTATAATATATATTAATATATGTTATATAATCGCCTGTGCTCATTTGACAATCTAATAAAGCTTAATCACAGCAGATTAGATGTGGTGTAGTAGCAAATTAAATGTGTTCTCATCAACATTTATGTCTGTGATATCATCTGAATTAGATATTACTGTGAATACTCATTGATACTTTATAATAAGGTGGGCTGGTTTGCTGTTTCTTTACAATCAGAGTCTGTAATTATTGAAAGTGATAATATTACTAGAAATTACTTTAGACATTAATTGTAAAAATACCTGTCTTTCGTTGATTATCTATGTTATTAAATAGATGCATTTACTTTTTTTCTGAGTACTAATCACCCTGAATCCCCTATTACAGCTTGTACATTTTGACTGGATAATTAAAGGTCCATGCACATGTACTGTGTGGACTAAAAGGCTCTGCAATATTAAACTTTCAGGTTTTGATTTCAATTATTGAAGAAGATAACCAATGTATTTTAACGTTCTACTGCAGATATTGCAGAAATACCTGTATATTGCATTAGCCAGAAATATTTATGTCTGCAGAAAACTCAATTAGGAAATGTATTATAGTAAACAAATGGAAAAAAATCAGATTCGTAATGCTTTGAAAAATGTATATCAGCTGATATTGGTGGCACGGTGGCTCAGTGGTTAGCACTGTTGCCTCAGCAAGAAGGTTGCTGGTTTGAGTCCCCGCTGGGTTAGTTGATATTTCTGTGTGGAGTTTGATTGTTATCCCTGTGTTCGCGTGGGTTTCTTCCAGGTGCACTGGTTTCCCCCACAGACACCCCAAATCATGCATTATAGGTGAATTGAATAAAATCAATTGTCTGTAGTGTGTGTGTGTGTGTGTGTGCGCGCACGTGTGTGTTTGTGTGTGTGAGTGAATGTATATGGGTGTTTTTCAATACTGGGTTGTGGCTGGAAGACATCCACTACGTAAAAACAAAAAAATGCAGGTGATCTATTTTGCTGTGGTAACCTTTGAAATAGAGACTAAGCAGAAGGAAAATGATTGAATGAATAAGCTGATATTAGTTGAAGTTCATTTCTCAATAGCTGGCTATTTATTTATTTATTTTTGTTATTTAACAAAGTAAACATCAGAAAAAAGGAATAAATAAATAAAATAAAATATAAAATATCTGAAAAAAAAAGGCAAGAACTGGCACATGTCAGCACCAACATAAAAAATGAAATGTTTTGGATTGGCATTGAATGGAACTTGCAGTTGGTGTGTGGTAGGGCTTGCATAGACTAGTCAACTAGTCAAGTGATCGACTACTTCAACCACTAGTCTGCGCTCCCAGAAACAATCGACTAATCAAGCGTGCATTTATAAATGACATCGAAACGACAAACGTATTCAACAGACACCACGATCCAAGGTTAAAGCTTCCAACTACAACTGAGGATTAAATTCAAGATTATTTACATTATTAACATCAACATCAACACCACTGGGAATCCTCTCGAATGGTAGTTATGTAATGAACATCGGTTTCCTCTACTATCCAAGCTAGCGAAATAATTTCTTGTTACCCCTGCCTCCAGCTCACAAAGTGAAAGAAATTTTCCTTGGCCGGCAACACTGTAACAAGGCAAAGAGCAAGCCTGCATCCCTCTCACGTGGAAGCGCTTGTATTTCTAAATGGAAACCAGCGATCCACTAGCTTGACCAAAGACTGTCTGTAGCTAGAGGATGAGAGCGGGGAAGACTTGTGTTGATGAAGTCGGATGAAGTAAGATTCTATTTCTTATTTCTGTAGAAAACAGGGTAAATTTAAAATGAATAAATTGCAAGTCGTGCTTTTAATTCATAGCTGCGTTGCTGCGTTGCTGTTGAATATGAAATACATTTTCTCATTATGTCTGCATGGTAAAATGTCATGCAGTCATTTGTTTGTTTACTGTTTCTACGCATATTTTATTTATTATTTTATAATTATTATTATTATTTATATATATTAAAATAATAAATAAAATATGTGTATGCATGCAGTGTGTAACACAGCTCTAAGTGAAGTGAAATGTCCAGCTAAGGCTTAAATCTGAAAGTGCACTGTGTTTAAAACTATTGATTCATCCATAAAATAGTCGACTTATAGTTCCTCAAACGAATCGCCATGCTTTCGAGTCTTTAGCCGTTTCGGCATGACGTGAACACGAAACATAAGCTCCACCCATTTGTGCGTGTGCAGCCCCGGGAGATTCGAAAACAACAGCCGCAAGCAAAGGTTGCCATATTGGGTGGTTTTGAGTTTGTGCAGGTAAAAACCTTTTAGATAGGTGTTAAACTGGAATGAGTCAGGTACATCTGGCAACACAGAGAAGAGCACTGTGCTTAGCTGGATATCATAGGAAGTGTGCAAATGAACCACAGACGAGACTGTTCCCTCTGAGGAGTGCTTCTAAAAATCTACACGTTACAACGGAGGATTCGTTGATCGTTTGGTAAATGACAGATCAGCAAAGACTTGATGTATGCAGGGGCGGACTAGCCATAGGGAACAGCGAGACATTTCCCTGGCCTGCTGTCCAACAAGTGCTGAGTAAGTGCGATTAAATCAGTTGCCTCATTGTTTTCTCTAGCTTGTAAATGATGCATTTAATTGTGTTTTGTAACTTGTAACCGCTTGTAGTGTATCTGGTTAACTTGTTTTCTCATATCGCGGCTAAAAACACGTAAATGTGACGCGTGACGCTTTGTTTACAGATTAAAATGCATTTGTGAGCTGCGTTTCACTGCTGTTTGCCGTTGCTATGGCTACATCAGCTCTCACACACGTGCGGCGGTCCTGTTTCATAATGGTTCAGCTTTTGCTGCTGTGTGCATTAATACTGAATGTGTGTTCCGTTGTTTTTACTTCTGGTTAAGAATAGAGTAATATGTTGGGAGACCGGGGGGTTAGTTTCAGGGGTGAGGTGTCTGAAATACGGACGACTCCCGGAAAAAACAAGTGTTAGCAGATATGCTCACGCACACACTATGACTACTTCAGTATTAATAAGCCGTGGTAGGTATTCTCTCGTGCTGAATAATGTCAACCAATCATAACAGACTATGTCATCGGTCCAAGCACAGAATAATTTTATTAATCTTTTAATTAGTTTTATGAATACTGCTTTATGAATATAGTTTTCAAGACGCATTGTAGGTTTCGGGTGTGGCTACTTTTACTTTCTATAGCCTAATGTATAATTAAAGCGTAATAATTAGCCTTCAGCTTTTTTCTTTTTTTTCCTCAGTGTTATCACTATATTATTTAGGTATTTTAAATATCAGCTTTTTATTTATGCATTATTTATTAATTTAGGCCATTTAGTTTTTTGCGGGTCAGCTGTATTGTTGACGAGAACTATTTTTGTCTTTTTGAACTGGTTTAAGTAATTTAGTTTCACTTAGTTCTTATTACTGCTGAAAACATGTTGAATGATGAAAGTTGCTTTAATAACTTATTAAAGCATTAACCTACAGGATGAACACGAGTTCGCTTCGCATAGACAGGATTCTTATGACGCAGATGGTAAATGACAATGTTACGTGCAGCTTTTTTATTTTTATATTACTCTGTAAAAGTAATATAAAGTTTTGTCAATTTATGTTAGGCCTATGAAATCGATGCATTCGTATATGAATAAATAAAACGTGTATTGAGAAGGATTTCTTTGTGTCTTTATAAATAGTAGCTCGAACCACAGGTAGTCGAGTAACTCGAGTATTGTTTTGAAAAGAAATCGATTAGCAGGAACCAGTAGTCGTGCAAGCCCTAGTGTGTGGTGAGCATTCTGGCGCTGTTGTCCTTTGGCTGCCATCACATCATCCAAGTGACACACTGAAGGTGGTGTGGAGAGACCCCCTCAAACAATTGTAAATTGCTTAGGGTGTATGGCAATACACAATACATACACTATATAAAAGTACATTTTATATTTACTAAGTTACATTAGCAAAGATAACTGTTCTGGCCGATAACAGAGCTGCATTGCTTGCACAAGCAGATTTTGCACAATTTTCTTGCACACTACTTTACAAGTATTTTCAATAAATCACCCTGTTTTTCTTGCAAATGTACTTCATATTGTGTCCATGTCATTGTCGTTCATACCACAGTACATTTCAACCTTAAAAATATGAAATTATGAAAAATAATGAAATACCTTATGACTCCATAAGTGGTTCACATTTATTCACCTTTATTGCTCAAAGTGATACACACTAATAGCTCGATGTTTCACTTGTAATTACCACAGGCACAAAACAAAAAAATATCATCAAAATTTGAAATAGCTTGACTGGCTTTGTTGCGGCGCAATTACTGGAAGCAATCAAACATAAGTGTCACTGTCACTTGATGGCGGATCTAATGAATAAGTTGTGAGATGTTATCAAAATGTTGATTTTGAAGATTATGAGAATGACAGTGTTAAGAATATTTGAGATTGTGAATGATTCAGATGCATAATGTACTCTGGAAGTGTCATTGATGACAGTGAAGTCAAAATCAGCCATGGCACAAATCAAATGCCTCCAAGTTTTGAAATATAGTGAAACGTGCTTTTAAATACATATATGCACTCAGTCACAAGTTTGTATATGTGTGTATATGTATGTTTGTATAATATGTGTGTGTGCGTATTATACGCTGTCTATCTTGAAAATGCACTACTTAAGAAAAAAAAAAACATTTATCTTTTTTTTGTCAAAAATATTTTACTATTGATGAAATCTGCATGCATTCAAGTGGGCATAAAACATGGGCACATTATTATAGAATAAAAGTTTCAAATTTATGTGAAAATCATCAAAAATGCTGCCAACTTAAATTTTTTTTGGCAAGTTAATAATATTTTTACTACAACAATGAATGCTCTATTAAATTCATTCTGTTGTTAATGTGTTACGGTCATGATCCTTAAAGAAATGTTTTGGGAAAAAAAATATATAAAAAGCCACATATAGCTAACAATAGTCTTTTAATAACCATTGCAAAATCATAACATATTTTATACTCTGATAACATTATCTGATGCTTGACAGAATAGGCCAGTCTGTCAGGAAAGTCTAGTGGCTGTGAAAATGCTTTTTATAGCATATCTAGTAATAATAGTGTTGTTTTCTTGTGGTTACATTCATAAATATGCATTCTGTAAATAGAAAATACATAATTCATCTTGCAACACCCAAAGGCAAAATACATCACACTGCTTTTTGTTGACTCTAACAAAGAGCAGTGTGCTGCACTTTTTGTTGCTTGGAAACCACTGTATCAAAGTGTATCTGTATCTTGGTGCTGGAGCGCGTGACGTCGAAAACACAAGGTTTTCAGTTACAGAAGACTAGCATCAACACTCATTCAGTACATTACACTCAACTTCCATATGAATAAATTAAAAATGCTTCATCCATGGAACTTACAACCTGTGCTAGAGATAACATGACGAGGTGTGCTGGTGTAGTAGTAATGTCCTATTTCTTAAGGCTGATTTATACTTCTGCGTCGAGTGATCGCCGTGACCCACAGCGCATACTCTGCATGTAGTCATGCATTTATACTTCTGTGTGCTGTTTGTGTTGCTCTGCAATAACATTTCCGAAACACTAGCTGGCAGTGAGGTTTTTATGTTTCTCTGTGTCAAGTTTCGTGGGTATTTAGTTTTTTTCTAAATGCGACCTGAATGTACAAGTAGCTAAAACTTGCTCATTCAGAGGCGGAAACCGACTTGAGCCCCGTCACAGGACTCGATACTTGTAAACACTCACTCCATCAGGCTCATCGCACTCAGAAACACCCACATTTGTCACAGCTACCTAGCTGACCAATCACAGAGCTTGCGCTACATGTCATTGCAATGCGTACAGAGGTTAAATTTTTTGAGACATCCGCGTCAGCATCGGCATCAGCCATGGCGAGGGATATGCACTTGATGCACAAGTGTAAATCAGCCTTTAGGGTGATATTTCTGTCCCCACCCCTCACACTCTGTTTCAAGGGCCAAGGGGAAGGCATAGGGGTAGGAGTATAGGTATAAAATAGAACTGGGATTGGCTCTAAATTTACAACATATAATTTTATGGAAATGTATTGGTTTACATATTACATTATGTGTTGTGGTAACTTATTGTTATTTATTTTTATTTTTTTACATAAAGTTTGCAAGAGCAAAAGTTTGTAGAGCTGTACAGAGTCTATATTTAAACATAATCTGCCCTGTGATCTCACAATTTGCCAGAAAAGGACTGAACAATTATGAATGTATTTTTTTTTACTGTGTTGAATTCATTTAAGCTGAAATGTGCAGTGAATCAAATGTATGCTGTGTAAGGTATTTCCACTGAGGCTATATAGTGTGTATATATAACATTTTTTTGTGTGAACTATTCCCATAACCTCGCAACCTGACCTCATCGAAAGTCATTACATCCTCAGTGCAGTTTGTTGATGTACTGAGCACTAGATGCACATCCCATTATCACCTGTACTATCACCCCACAGGACGATCCCCTTATTGATAAAGGAAGCTACACTCAGTATTTCATCAGCACAAGCTCCATCACCGAACTCCATTTAGGTGCGACGTGAGATGATTGGGTCGCCCTGATGGGAGGTCAGTGCTCTCTATATAACTGCACCACTGAGAACTTACACAGTGGGGGGAAAATATATAGTGGCACCATTTATTTGCCATCCCCAGAAAAGGGCACCAGCGATCTGTGAAATCACTTTGTTCGTTTGAGATGGTTGCACATTCTGTCCATTTAGGTCTGATAATGACTTAGATTATATGCCTCCCTCTCTGCCTGCCTCTTTTTGGCATCTGCAGTTATTCAGACTGGAGCATCTCCACACCCTCCCATCTACATTTAATTCAGCTCCTGCCAAATACCCTACCAGCCTCTGCCCCATACTAATCAAGAGAATGCATTAAAGATGGAAGTCATGTCATCTCTATGGTTGAGAAAAAAAGGCCCAGTTTGTTTTCCGTTATCCGTATGGTAATCTACCTGTCGAGATCTTCTTACCTTTATTTGCATTCGACTGCGGGTTTAACACATAGATGGTGTTGTCCGTCTCTGGGTTTTGTGTGAAACTTCAGTTTTTGTGGTATTTCTCGCTCATGGTTTGTCTAACAAAGGGATTTGAATAATTATCGCTCTTTTATATTGCTAAAATAGCTACTGTTGCTCACAGAGTTGTCTTATGGTGAACACTGTATGTTTAACAGCACCGGTGTCATTTCCCTCTGCACCTCAAGGTAAAAACAACACTTCTGGAAAAAGATGATTTCAGATTTCTGCTTAAAGGTGCAATAGGTGATTGTCTTCAGAAACTCTCTTCACATCCTGATAGCAATTATTAAATTCATCTAGCACTTTTTTACATTGTAGATTGTGTCAAAGCAGAATTATTAATTAATTAATTCATTCATTTTATACTGCTTTTTTTGGGGCCGGGTCGCGGGGACAGCAGTCTTAAGAAAGAACCCCAGACTTACCTCTCCCCATACACTTTCTCCAGCTCCTCTGGCGGGATCCCGAGGCATTCCCAGGCCAGCTGAGAAACATAGTCCGTCCAGCGTGTCTTGGGTCTTCCCTGAGGCCTCCTCCCAGTGGGACATGCCTGGAACACCTCCCTAGGTAGGCGTCCAGGTGTCCATCCGAAACAGATGCCCGAGCCACCTCAGCTGACTTCTGTTGATGTGGAAGAACAGCGGCTCTACTCCGAGCTTCTCTCGAGTGACAGAGCTCCTCACCCTATGCATAAGGGTGCGCCCTGCCACCCTGCGAAGGAAACTCATTTCAGCCACTTGTATCCGAGATCTTGTTCTTTCGGTCTTGACCCAAAGCTCATGACCATAGGTGAGAGTAGGAACATAGATTGACCGGTAAATTAAAGTGGTCTAAATGTATTTATATTTTCATATTCTTTGCAACACTGTAAAAACTGACAAAGAAAATAAGACAAAAGTCAAGAAAGCAAATATTTTTAATGTTGTTTTAAGTGAAGTTTCACAAACAAATTTCGAGAGGAACACGTGATAGGATTGACTGCAGCTGGTCTCTCATTTACAATCACTAGTCAGCCAATCAGATTAAATCAATCCTACTATAAGTATCCCAGCAAATATCACTCCCTTATCTTCGTTTTCCGAAGAAACCCCCCATCCACCCCTTCTCCTACTTCTATCTTTAACACGGGGAGCCCTCGAGAACTACCTGATCTCGTTCTCCCCATTACATGCTCATTCTACCAGGCGGGAGCCCTGGGCTCAACTATCTCCGAGCTCAGGGTTCTCTCCCGGGACAGCATGCCAAACCTGCTAACAGTTGTCAAACAGTATCTAAGTGCGAACTCTTGAACTTATTTTATTAAGTCAATCAGGTTTCAACAGTTTATTTTTTTTAGGTTATGTGAAGTTTAACTTCATATTTTAAGTTAAAAAGTTAAGTTAAAAAGAAAGAAATACGTTGTTTTAAAGAATTGATGGTAACCATTGACTTCCATAGTAATTAGTTTTGGAAGTCAATACAATCGACCAGCATTTGTCTTTTTTATTAAATAACTTATTGTGTGTTAAACAGAAAAAAGAAACATATACAGGTTTAAAACCACACGAGTGAGAGTAAATGGTGCAGTAAGTTTCATTTAAAATTTAAAAATGTAAATTTCTGAATAGTTTTCTGTTCTAAAAATCTCAAAGAATATAATCAAAGTAAAAAAACGTGCATCTTATTGAACCACTATTCAGTGTTGCCAACTTAACACTTTGCCATTATCTTTAGCGACTTTTCAGACCCCCTTAGCAACAAATTTTCAAACAAGCAACTAGCAACAAATCTAGCGACTATTTTTGTGTAACTTTTTTGACTCTCATGTGTACATGTATCCATGGTCGCTGTTGGCCAAAAGGATGCCCTATGCATTTTTTTTTTTTTGTAGTGCCCCCACAGAGTAACAAAAACACACAAACATATGTATTTCAACATGTATGTATTTATTTATTTATTTATTTATTTACACATCTGCATATAAACACTCAAAATTATACTTAAACATTCAAATATTTACATTATAAAACAATACCAATATAAACACTAACATGTCTTCTGCAGAAGCACTCCTTAATTCAAACATTTACAAATGATCTTCTTTTGTGACATATTTATATTTACAGTGTATTTATAAACAAAAACTTTTTTTAACAATCAGAAAAAAATAATCTTTAATTAATTCATGCAATAAAAATGGTTTCTGGCATGTGGCTTACAGTAATTTGGCACATTTTATATCATTGATCTTTCAGAAATCACATAATGAGTCAGTTTTGTTATTTCATATTGTCATGTACAAAAATGAAAAAAAACAAAAACAAACAAACAACAAAACAAAACAAAAAACGGCTTATTAAAAACACAAATCCACCGATGTAAAGACTAAACAGACTTTATTGTCATTGCAGCGATACAAGCAATAACAACAACATCATTTCAATTTAGTGATGTCATTGGCCCATGCACATTTCCTGCTTGTTGTCAAACTATTGCATAATTGTAAAAAGAGATGATTTAATTATAACTTAGCATTATAACAGCAACCATAATATTATTTATAAATATGTAGAACTTTTTGGATTCTCAGAAGGTTTGGAAATTGAATATGTATAACAGGAAATATTATGGGACCATTGTTATTGCTTTCATCCTTCAAAAAGGTCTATAATAACTATATAATAATAATACATACAGTGAAATAATTGTGCGGTGTATGTAGCTGGTATGCAAACAGAAGTTTAAAGTATTGCACAAGTTAATAAAAATAATTGAGTTTGTGTAATTATCAGCAAAAGTCATAGAACATGTCCTTTCATAGTTTAAAACACAATGCATAGCCACAAAGCAAGAAACTGAATGTAAACAACAACAAATAAGGCAGATTTGGTGCAGTTGTTGAGAAGTTTAAACGTTAGCCTCACTAATTTACTTAAACATTTTAAAAATATATTTTCCTGATTCTTGTACGTAAGTTACCTGCAAGTGATGCACGTGATTCATCTTGTACTTTTTTTTTCCTCTTCTTGGCTCCAGACTGCTGTTGTCTTTTCCCAGGCATAGAGCTGCAACTTGCATCAATTATAATTATACGCTGCAAGCATCCACAAAGATAAGTGGACCGGGCCGTGCCGCACGTGCACAGCTATGCTCGTACACGGAAAAAAAATTACATCACGTTTGTTTTTGCATTCGTCATAAAATGAATTTTATGTATTTAAAATGTATTTAACAACATATTATCAATATATATTTTATTTACACTCAGTTTATGTTAACATTATTAAATAAATATTATTATATATACTGTATATATATTTTTGACCAACCAAGATATTGTCCCTCTCCGGAGTTGATACCCTACGCAGCCTGCATACTCTTCGCATAGGGAGCGGCAGTATTGCATGCATCATTTCCAGTCTTCTCAATGAGCAGCGGGTGATGCCGTCGACCTCTCCCCCACCTCAGGGTGTACTCACACTATGCTATCCGAACCGTGCCCGGGCTCATTTCCTGGATCGTTTGAGAAGTGTGAGTGCTCTGAATCGGGCTCTGAGCACGGCTCAAGAGTGAGCCCACAAGTTTGCTTGTAGTGTGAGTGTAAAGCGTATCTGAGCCCGCAACTGAAGTGGAGACATGATTTTTGGGGATTTCATATGAATTTATTAATCATTCTTACTGTTTAATAAACGCAAACTGTTGTAGATTATTAAAGATGCAAGCTCCTCACTGCACGACAGCTGCGCCTTAAGTAAACCTTCTAATTCCTGCAGCACAAGGACTTTATGATTGTTTATGAGCGTCAAAGGTGGCTGATCTTTTCGGTGGAATATTTAACTGCATGTCACTGCTTATCAAACAAAATTATATAAAATTATATAATGAAATAAAGAAATCTCCACTCCACTGCATGCTCAGGCCTGACTGTAATGAGAGATCGAGCCGTCGAGGGGGACAGGAGGGGGGACAAGCATGCTTCGGTCCGGTTCAAGACAACTGTACATAGTGTGAGTATGCCCTCAGAGCACCTGAAGGCAGCACAGCCCTTGCATACAGCAGTCTCTCCCACCTGCAGCCTGAGAGCAGATCACCTGTCTTCGTACCAACGGCAAATGATTTAGTGAGCTTGAGATGTTTTACTTGTAAAGTTACAGTCAAGCCGATCTGCTTCTCCTTTGTTTTAAATTTAACAATTTAATTTGGCCGTTTATTCTTTTCTTGATCAAAATCAGAGAGATTTTAGAGACAGTTTTGGAACCTGTGTGAGTTCATTAGGTCTGGGAGATTACTGCAAATTCCTTATACATCTATACTGATATTCTATATTCTATATACTGTGGTTTGAAGTTCATTAAGTGAAGAATTGTAGTCCAGGTGATGGTGCATGTTTACCAGTGATCTGCAATCCTGGATTGCTGGTGATTGTGACACCCCCCCTCCGATGACTGGGTTGCCAGATTGATTACATCAACAGGAGTAATAATGCCTGACCCACTTAAGCTGTGTCTGAAATCACATACTCGCATACTATATAGTATGCTAAAAACAGTATGCGAGCCGAGTAGTATGTCTGAATTCATAGAATTGGAAAAACAGTAAGTACCCGAATGACCTAATACTTCTAGTGTGCATCTGATGAATGCTATGCTATCAAATATTGCACAACAAGAGAATTCATGTATGGGAGTAAATCGACACAACTGACTCGAGTAGATCATGTGATTATGACAAAATGGCAGATGTAGTATGTCTGAGTTCCATTCATACTGTATAGAACATACTTTTCTAATGGCCGAGTTGTACATTTAAATTCAAATGCAGTGCCCACTGAGTAGTAGGCAATTTTGGACATAGTTGTTTTTTTGTATTTTTGTCTTAAATATTCCCTAAAATTTCTATTTGATTTTTTTTTTTCAAGTGGCTGAACAGTAAACTACTATGACAATGATTACCTCTGGTTCTGATTATGTGCTTTATTCAGTGTTAAATGATACCAAATGTCAGTTTGAATATCATTTTATGTGACATTTACTGTATTGCAGTACTGAAAGCAGCAGCTGATAGTTTATCTCACATCTTGAAAGTAAAATCAATATATAGTTTGAAATTTGCACATTAGAGCTGTAATATTTACTAATTAGATTCTAAACCTTGCCATTTCATAAGAGTGCAGTACACTATTCTAAATGGTTTTATTTTAAATAGTCATGTTACATTTGTCATGTTGCGTCACTTGCAGACAAATTGCTTGTCATAAAATCCGAAACTAAGCCGAAGGAAAGTGAGTGGGTGAGTAAAGGAGATGTGAAGAAGCTGGGATTGTACAAGTATTGTCAGCTGCAATAGTTAAAAATAAAATAAAGTCACCTGTGCTGACTTCATGAAGGCTACCAGGCACCCCCCCCCCCCCCATTTAGTGAAACCCTCACTAAATGTAAATGCCCTTTGTTGTTCAACACACACTCCTTCTATCTACTACTTAAGGAACAGTTTTCCAGCTGATCGGGGCGCTTCTGCATTCAGAGTGGCCCATGGTGCTGAGTTTCTTAGAAACTCTGCACTATGTAGAATTTGAAAGTCAGGTATGCATCTTCTGATCTTGGAATTATCTTTGAGAATTTGATGTTTTGTATTTATCGTTTATGAATTGACTGAATGAATTGGCATAATACACATTTACCTGACTAATAAATTGTTATATTTGAACTTATTCTTGTTCCTCAAGAAATTATTTACTCAGATAAGTTAAGAATGTGCTAGACTTCATGATAGACTAAACATAACACATGTTAGATGGAGATGCTAGAAATTCCAACTTATGGTCTGACTTTAATTATGTTATTCGTTGCAAATCACTATGGTGAGTCAGAGTAATTTCACTAAGATGAAATGTAATAGAGTTAGAATAATTTCATTAAAGAATAACTACAAAGTTTTCCATAAAAGGTACCAACAAACTATTAAGTCTTAGATGGTACTGATTTTTACCTCTGGTTAAATATTTCAATCATAATTAAGTTGTACGTGATTATTTTTAATCATGGCAAATTATGGCTATAGGCTACTGATTTAACCCCTGATTATCGTTTGAGTTTTAACTAAGTGTACGTAGAGGATTGCAGGAATCAATGATTAATATTTAAATAATGACATCGTCTGTCTGTCTATTAAATAGTATTAATCACCAACCGCTAATTATTAATCAGGCTAGTGAATCTATGATGCATTACTGCCGGCGTAAACTAGCATAGATTCACAACAAATGAGTAAATAAGAGTAAAAAGTACTAATGGAGCTAGAATAATTACATTAAAGAATGGCTATAAAGTTCTTTGAATGGTACTGGTGAATTAACCGCTGGTTATTGTTTCGACATTAATTAAGTTGTATAGCTAGATTAATTGCATCAAAGAACAGCTACAAAGTTTTTTAAACTGGTACTGGCGAACTAACCGCTGATTAATATTTCAATCATAATTAAGTTGTACGTGAATATTTCAATCAAGGAAAACTGGAGTTATAGAATACTGGTCTAACCGCTGGTTATTGTTTAGGCATTAATCAAGTTGTACGTGATTATCTCAATCATGGAAAACCAAAACTATAAGTTACTAGTCTAACCCCTGATTATTGTTTGAGAATTAATTAAGTTGTACATGGGAAAAATTTGGTAAGAGTTATAAGATTATTCAAATATATACCAAAATATCTCATAAACTACTAAATTAATGAAGTAATATTAAACTATAAAATGGAGTCAGATAAAACGAGGATAAATGTAATTATTTTCTAAAACCATCTTATATCAAAACTTGAGTCAGATATGAGTTAAACTTGAAGTAAATCAACATTGTGCTCTGGAAAGATAGAACATGCAAATGAGCCTTCATCCAGCAGTAAACACCGCCGTTGGACTGTTTGGCTGGATCTTACAACAGCATGCATCATTACAAAAAGACAACTTACGTATTTCCATATTTCAAAATCAGACATTGGCTATGATTATTTCAGGTTGTACAAAGCTTGCTCAATGCTACATGTAGATGTTATGATTTGAGTTCACCAAATTTCAGGCTTCAGGACACAAAACAGTTTAATGTACCACCATTAAATATAAAATGTCCATTTGTTCTCTTTTTAAATTGTTTGCTGCAGGAAATGGTTTCAAATTGGTGGTCCGTGTACTGGATTTGCTTTTACATCAAACAATAGTAATTTGTTGGCCTGGGTTACATGGATTACTGTGTTTAAAAAACAAAGTTTCTTGAATACTGAAAGCTGGATGGATTTCTGTACACCGGTGAAATGTTGCAAGACCAGTAAGGGGCCGATGCTTTGAAGTCTCCCCGTAAAAACTTTAAGACATTACTCTATTCGGTTTTAAAGTGGCATTCCTTAAGGGTCTGAGCTCGGCTAAGCCCCAGCTTCTGTGTACTCACACAGAGAAATAATGAAGTCCAAAAAAATGGTCGAAAGGGCCTTCAACAAGCGGCCGAACTCTCAGGGCTGAGTATCTGACACTTCTTTGAACCTACATGGAATATTAAGGCATGCATCTGGAACTGACAAATACACATTTGAATTCCACACTTGGATAACAACTTCAACTCACAATAAGGGGATTTTTCCTGCTTCCTCTCTGTTCTCTTTGGCAAAAGCCAAGACGAACCCAATTAACCCGAGTTAGAGAGAGAGCAGCACTAGCTGCTGTGCCCTTATCCAACACTCAGGAGATCAGTCTTTACTATTAGACTGAATACACTAGGATGCCTCACGCTTTCCTAATTGAAACCTTTGGGACTGGCTTTTTAAGATTTCAGAAAGCCATGTATATCTGTGAGCATTGAGCATGTGCAATCAAAGGTTTCCTTTTACTTGAAACGCACACAAACAAAAGGAGGCTTGAGCTCTTGTTATGAAAAGGCAGGTTCTGTCAAGAGCCAAACAACACGTTTAACACCTCTTTATTAATTCTGGTGCTTTCACTATTTCTATGTACATTGTGAAATACCTGTGGCATTTATTATTTACTGTGGTCTGGTTTCTTGAGTTAGTTTCGATCATGTTTTTAGAAAGAATGAGCATGTTAGTTAACAGGTTTACAGTCGACTGCAACATGATTAAACCTCTTGCTAATTTTTGATTCTTATTAAAATTTTTAACAGAGTCAAATATTAACACAATCACTCTGTTGTCCAAGATTAATTTACATTAACTAATGCATTATTATTATTTTAAAGGTTACACTAATGTGTCAAAAAATCTACATAGACTCATTCTGAAAATGCAACCCTATATACATTTCTATAGATTGCAAATTATGTAGCTCTGGAAATGTATAAAGCAGGTTTCAGTATGAGCTTCAGTAAGAGCCTGGGTTGCACATTGATGGTTCGATCATTGGTATTATTCAGAAATGAATATTTAGAATGATTAATGAAGTATCATGTAACACTGGACTAATGATGCTGAAATTTCAAGTGATTTACAAATGTAAATGTTTTTTTTTACAAAGTTGGGTATTTTTGTGTTTTGTTATAAACACATTAATTTGTTATAATTTGTATATTATTTTCTGTTATAAACTCATAATATAATGTGACATTTAATTTTAAAGCAGAGAATGTGCACCCTTGAATTGTTGGAAGTTTTGTTTTTTTTTAAAAGAAAGAGTTGCTATTGGAGCATAACAGATCACATGTTTAAGTTGAGTGAAATGTGGGACCATTGCATTATGGGCGAAACTGACAAGGTGGCAGAAAGAAGCTAACGATACGGAGCCTGAGAAAGAGTTCATTAGTCTGCATGGTTTAAGAGGGCACACATGGTAAGTCAATTTACATGAATGATGTTGTGTTTAAAGACTGATGTTGTTGGATTCAGATTTGTCACATGTTCATATGCATACCAGCATACAATTGAATATTTTTTTAAATATATTTTTTAAAAATAATTGCATATTTTAAAAGGTTACATGTTCATTTCTTGCAGTTTTCACAGTGTCTACTTCAACAAGAGAGAGAGATTAACAAATAAACAGCAAAGGCATCAATATGAAGTGTGGCTCTCATTTTATTTAGACCCTTGCAGCTACAATACAACAAACTATATATTTAAATACATTCAAATAGAGAGCAGTTATTTTAAATGGTACAGTAATATTATTTTACAACATTAAAGTAACAGGAGCAATGAAGGAGCATAATAGTCTTTTTTCATGAACAAACATCTTACAAACCACAAACATTTGAATGAGAGAATAATATTTCATTATTGTATTAAAAGATAAGCTTTTTTAAAATAAAAGCCTTTCAATTTACACTTTTTTTCTTTAGCAACACTGCACTTTGAAGAAACCCCATCCCACACTTTTGATCTGTACACCCACGGCCCTGAAACTTCTTTTGTATATTCCTATGTGAAACAGGTGCGTTTGAGGCGCAGGTGATTCTTTGTTCCTAGGAAAAGAACTTAAGATGATGCCTGCGGGTGTAGGCTTGGTTTGAATAAAGACATATTGCACAGACCCTGAGATTATCATTTTAGTGATTAAAGCAGTGAGTCACAGAACCTTGGTGATCATATTTAGAATATTGGTGTTAAGAAAATGGCTTTGCATGGAAGGCTGGTAATAAACTCAAAATAACAATGTCTTCATATCACATAAGTCATATTTTATTTGCCTTTCTCTGCCTTAATATTTAAATCAATATTATGCTGTAAAAAATTATATGAGGGGACAACGCAGTGGGGAGCGCTGTGGCCTCACAGCAAGAAGGTCGCTAGTTCGAGCCTCATGGGTCAGTTGGCATTTCTGTTCTCCCCTTGTTTGCGTGGGTTTCCTCCGCGTGCTCTGGTTTCCCCCACAATTCATCTTTATTTGTATAGCGCTTTTACAATGTAGATTGTGTCAAAGCAGCTTCACATGCATTATAAACAATTGAAACAGTGTCAGTCCAGTTTTCAGTGTTGAAGTTCAGTTTAGTTCAGTTCAGCGTGGTTTAATATTCACTGCTGAGAGTCCAAACACTTGTTATGAAGCAGACGGGAACAGAGGTAAGTAAAACGGTAGTTGGTTTATTGACAGACAACAAATGAGCACATGAGGGATAGCCAGGAGGATAAGTGTAGATGAAGGGTCTTCTCTCTCCGTGACTGGGTAGATATAATGGAAGACAGGAGGATGGACAGCACACACCAGATACAGACGACAGATGGATACACAGAAGACGAAGCACTTGAAGACAGGACGACTCGGGAAGACCAGGAGGACTAGGAAGAAGAAACAGAGATTCGGTAAGTTCAATATTTGGTTATCTGAGTAATGACTACGCTGGGTTGTCACTCAGTGTCCGCTTTCACACAAACGAGCCCGGACACTGAGCGAACAGAGGCCTGTGCTTATATCTGGTGCTCGGGGATGTGCTGCAGCTGTGTGCTCATTAAAACACAGGTGACGGTGATCTACGTGAATGGGTGTCGTGAGAGCCTGACCAATCCGTGACAACACTGAAGAGTAATCCATCGATGCGCAGCTCTACAAGTCCCGAACCATGCAAGTCAGAGGCAAAAAACATGTGGTATAGGTAAATTGGGTAAGCTAAAATTTTCCGTAGTGTATGTGTGTAAATGAGTGTGTATGAATGTTTCCCAGTTATGGGTTGCAGCTGGAAGGGCATCCGCTTCGTAAAATATATGCTGGATAAGTTGGTGGTTCATTCCACTTTGGCTACCCCAGATTTATAAAAGAACTAAGAAAAGAGAAAAAGAGATTTTCTTCTGAAAAGAAAATGAATGAATGAATGAAAAAATAATATGCTGTTTCACCTTTGTGTAAAATTACTATTAAGATGGCCTGAGTTAATTTCATTCAACTTTAAGGCAGCAGTGTATTTTTAAAGCTTGAATAAACGTTGGAAATATACAATAAATAGTTGCATATTAATGACAAAAAAACTGTTGTTCAAAAGTTTGCGATTGGTGCAGTTTTTAACATGTCATTTGCTCAAGGCTGCTACTGTTTACTTACAAATGCATAAAAATCGTATTTTGCTATGCATTTATTTTGTTTGTTTGGTTTCTTGGTTCCTTTTTGTTTCTATGGCGACTAATTATGGTGCTCACCCGTTTCTTGTATAGTTTCCTGTGATTCTGTTCATTTATACCCTCTGTTTACTCAGTAGTTTCCTGCCCCTGATATTAAATATCACTCATTTTATTGTGCACTCCCATTTATCCTGCATATTCTTTTAATGCAGCATTCAATTAATTGTTTATTAATCATCTCTCTCATCATTGACAATGTAAGTCGCAGCACTGGGTTTGATGGGAAATGCTTAATTGCTGCAGTTACTTGAGGCTGTTTATTTTAATGAGTTAGGTTAAAAAAAGTTCATATTCCTTTTTTTGTATAATTGCATATTGCTGATTTTTGTGTTTTATTTTGAGTTAACTAAGACTTTAAGGTAATGGTGTTCATGGCCGTAGTTTCATTTGCTGGTCCTATATGTCAGAGAAACCTGACAAGAGTAGCCTAAATTCTATTATTCTTATTATGTTTCCTAAATGTTGTTACCCCTGTACCACAAGTGTACAAACTTGGTTATGTTCTACATCTCTAACATGAATACACAGATTAAGTATGTTTGACAAACTCTTTACAAATTAATATACAAATTAGTATAATCTGCACACACAATAAACTTAGATGAGATTTATTTATATATCACAGCAAAAAGTTTTTGCAGGTTTAATAACGTTATTTAATAACAATTGTAATAATTAGTATATTTCCAATGTATTCCCCAGGTTTTCCAGCCTGATCTCACAAAGAAACGTAACTATTTTGCATTTTGTCAGTTCAGTGGCTAATTAATAAGAATTCATATTAAATTTTAAATTTGATGAAAATGTACGATTTTTAAAATGAGGTGTGGCACTAAACACCACCCCTAAACTCAAATTAGCCACTAAATCAAAAACGTACAAATTGGCGTGAATGTTAGATTTTCATTTTGTTTTCAACACAGTAATAGAGCTGCATTATTAATCAAACAAAGATCACGATCTCGAGTCCACCCATTACGCGATCTTAATCCAGCTTTTTTACGATTCAGCCAATTATAATTTCAAGGTCAGAAAAAAAAGAGAAGCATTAAGGCAGTCACACAAGTCTTCAGAGCAACCTGTTGCTCAGTAACATGGACACCTTGAAATGGCGTAAAAATTGTCACATACTGTATTTATAAGGTATAATTCACCCAAAAATGTAATTTCTGTCTTAATGTAATGATGTCTACTTTAGTGAATGGAACCTGCATAGGCTGTGAATAACAGCTAATAAAGTAGTAGTAAATAATGGTTAGCTTGTTGCACTGAGGGATCGTTTGGAAGCCACGCAGGAAGTATGATAAGTTAAAGTAAAATCAGTGTGCACTTTATTTAAATAATGATATCGCGTTTTAGAGTTATGATTGTCAAGCATTTGTCAAGCATGTTTTTTTTTCTTTAAAAGTGAACACAAAGTGTTTTGCATGAAAATAAATGTTTAACAGTGTTAGTATAAGTACTCTATTGTTGAATATAATGCAAGAGGGAATCTGATAGACAAATGTTTCATTTTACCAATGAAAACAATGGTCTAATAAATAACCAGCATATGTCTTAAACATAATAATTCAACATTAGAATTATGAATAGTTGTATGTAATCACTTTACTGAATTAAAAACCAAGACAAATTTAAAGTCTGTTCAAATCAACCATTCCAAGTCTATGCAAAATGTAACATTTTAACCAACAGTAGAGCTACACATAGGCCTAATATTATCACAGAGCGCATAACAGTTTCGATAATGAAGGGAATTATTCTCCAAAGTTTTCTGGTGTGTAAAACCAACATCTCCAGTTTGTTAAACTAACTCATTCGGTTCTTCTTAAGTTGCATGAACAATTTCATCTACTTTAACCAAAGTTTGATTTTGTAAACCATTTTGACTGATTGTTACCTAAGAACGGACTTATAATGATTTCTTTAAAAATGTATCTTTTTATCTTTAGCAGGAAGTTTGTTGGGACATTATTGGTGTTCTGAAGTTTCTACTATTCCTCTGATTTTACCCATAGCTGTAAACTGAGTGGCTTGTACATTTCGTTAAATTTGGGAGGATCGATGGCCGGATTCATTAAGAACGCAGCACACTTTAAGGAAAGACCCCCGCAAATCCATTAAGTCACTGTGGGATTAAGAGAAAGAACATTTGTCAAATTAAGTGCAACCTGTGCTATTGATTCCTGCTAACCAAGGTAAATGAAAGGGAATTAATTAAAGCGGATTAACGGATAAACGAGGGCACGGCAGAGGCATTTCCTTAGGCGTTTTTAATGACCCACAGGGCAGATGAAAGGACTTTTGGTGCACTTTATTTGTGTCTGCTGGATAATACTCCATGCCAAGCGTTCCTTTATTGTTATGTATGGCTGCTGGAACGTTGGCATGAAAAGAATAGTGAGTGGAGGGCAATGGCTGCGTTTTTAAATTCAGGTCAAGTGTTTTAGGTGAGAAGAGTTGAGGCTGTAAATGCACTTCTCTAGGGCTGGGGTCATTTGTCCGCTGACTGTGGATTACTGCTCCTAGCGTTCGTAATTAAGTCTACAAAAAAAAAAAAAAGCATGCGTTTCCACATTGGGCGTCTGTCTTCAGCCTCCTGAGAGGAAACAGCTGTTCGCTCCTTCTGTCTTCAGGAGGAAGATGAATCATTGTATCCCTTAGCAAGTTTCCTTTGTCACTTTAGCTAGTGCAAATGCTTTTTTAAACACAGCTACTCCAGAGTCTATGTGTTCAAGTGTTGACTGTCAATGTCAGTCACTGCATATGCACAACTGCTAATTACAGGTACGTGTCAGTGGGTGAGCAGTGCACGTTACTAATCCGCTATGATTGGGGTGCTTTGGGAATGCTGTGAGGTCGATGACATTTTGAAGCTGTTTTGACACATACGAGGGTAATCTCCTTAAAGTTTATGTTTGCAACTATTCGTTAACAGATGCTTTTACTTAAAGTAGGCCTTACCTAAAAATGAGTTCAATAGAAGCAGGACAAATCACCAGAAAAGCTAAAAAATTGTAGGTGCTTTGACTTAGCTAGTCTAGTATAGTCTACCTAATATGTTTTTTTTTTGTTTTTTTTTTACTTAATAAAGAACAAATTGATGGATTGAGAATAAACTGAAATAGACTGTCATACCCAGATTGCTCATGAATGTACCGTAACAGAACAGATCACACACAATGTCTATGAATTTTAAAGTCCACATGAATTGAAAGCTGTGACCGGTTTTGTTTTTTTGACACAGTCCCTAGAGAAACTGAAAATGAAACTGTGGATGTGGCTTGTTTTTCTACTGCGAGCTGAATGAATAGTACAGTAGCATTCAGAAATAGTGGGACATGGGTTTTAGAAGAGTTAGACACCTCCTCCTCACCCTTTCTGTTTGTTGTCTAAACTGACAGTTGGAGGGGCGTGGTTAAGAGTAATGACCACACCCAATACCTTATGTAATCTGATAATTTAAGAGTGCTTTAACATCTGGGGTAAGGTTCATTTGGTCCAGACCAAAAGCAACAAATCATACATTGTAGCATTTTTCTGCCGTTTTTGGGTCGTTTTCATGCCACATATATTGCTTTGGTCCGAAGCAGTTGAAAATAACCAAAATGTAGTCATGTGACAAAATCCACATGCCTCATTGGCCAGATGTTAATGAACAAATTTGCTAAACTGCTTTTTGCTTGGTCAGAATTAACATGTGGGAAAATGCCAATGGAACTGCCTGAAATAAACAAACTGGCACAAAATGATGCTTTTTACTAGGGAGGGTCGTCTGCTTTGGCTGATTGTATCCCTGGTCATAGTATACTATATAGTTTGTATACATCACTTTAGACAAACTATACATTTCGAGAATGAAGCGTGGCTGCGGCTGGAAAACATTGTTTGCATTGCAAATGGCTAAGGCGCATTGCAAGTCACATCAGGAGGAGACATGAATTAATTTACTTAAACTGCAACATGGTCATCTTACGGAAAAATTACCACCGATCCATCAGGTTTTGTTTTTTGCTTTCTCTTTCTCTGTTTAAAATTTTTGGTAAAGTGTGGCAACAAATATTTTTCCTCCTCACCCCATAAGATGGGACAGCAAATCGGACTACGGCAGCTGGATTTGTCCAAAAAGGCATAGTACTTTTTGTGGTTGGGTCTGTTTTAGATAGAATCATGTTCTCACCACAAACGAACCGCTCCAGGGTTCTTTTGAAAGTGTGCCAAGACCACCTCTTCAAGGAGGTCTCGGTACGTTTTTTTGGTCCACTTTTGGTGCGCACTTGAGTGCAATTGCTACATTCACGCCTGCCCAAAGAAATCGCACTAGTGGGGAAAACGAACTCTAGTGTGATTTAACCAAACTTAATAAGGCAGGTGTGAAAACATCCTAACTGAAAAATACAGAGCGTGCATTTTCAGATTTCAATTAAAGATCACAAGGCAATTTTTTTTTCTTAATGGCATGCACAGCTGAATTGTTTACCACAATACTAGCAATGCAAGCTAACAAAATCATGGTTAGTTTTGATTTCATCTGTACTTTAAAAGAATAAGAAATCAATAGAAAAAAATCTCCAGACAGAAACAAATTTTCTGTAAAAGTAAGAAAACAAGACAGCCAAGCCCAAACGAGTTGGAACAAAATACTTCTCTGGTGAATAACTCATAAATAACAGCGACGTCACATTTAGACATTGTGAGGCCAGAATACTAAAGACAGGGTCTAACAATAAGAATAGCATTGGAGCATTCTTCAAAATGTCTATAAACTTACATTGTCATTTCACCAGCATGGAACATTAAAGGTGAAATTCCTTGCAAGGGATTATGTGCCCATTTGGGATAACACAACAAAGCATCAGGCATTAGCAGAATGGAAGGTTCCACTTTGCACATAAGCCTGAAATAGTTATGAGTTGCAGGGCAAAAAAGAAATCTGTAATTTTACGGTTTATTTCTGGCAGCTGGGGTGCCAAAAAAAGTATAAAATAACAGCCGATAAATTAAAGAAATTTACCGTAAAATAACGGATATTAAATGACTGAAATTTACTAGAAATATAAATTTAAGGACATTTCTGTAAATTAATATCCATTATATTACGGTATATTTCTGTAATTTAATGGCCAATATTTTACTTTTTTTTTTGGCACCCCAGCTTCCGGAAATAAATCGGAATATTATGGATTTTTTTACAGTGTAGTTAATATTTCATATTACTGCATGTTATCAAATAACTTCAGCCTTGATAAGCTTTAGTTCAGGGTTAGTTCATCAAAAAATCTAAATTTTGTTATTAATTCCTCACCCTCAGGTCATTCCAATAATTCATCTTCAGAACACAAATGAAGGTATTTTAGATGAAATCTGAGAGCTCTCTGATCTCTCTCTGAAGGCAGCAATGGTCAGAGACGCTCAAAGTCTAGAAAAGGAGCCAAAAACATTGCCAAAAGATTCCATGTGACTTCAGTGGTTCAACTGTAATCATATAAAAATGTAAATATCAAAAATATACATCAAAACTATTTTCGTCTATATCTTCTTTCTTGCATCAGGTCATCAGGGTGCACATTTACTATGCGAGCAAAGTGTTCTTGAGTCCTCATATGATTAAATGTAGTGTTCATGCACATCTCTCCAGTGTGTTTACCTTGAAAAACTATAGAAAAGTGTTCCGTCTACATCAAAGTCACTCAAACCGACTTCTGATGGAGAAAGCGTATGTTGGTGGGTGCTGGTGCTGAGGTTACTGAGGTTATGCTGCAAAAATAAATAGTAAGACAAAGATAATAGGAGGTTGACATTATCAAGTGGTCGCTAGATATGCTGACAAAGAAAGATTCTGATGTTATCCAACAGCAGAAGATGATCATGGGCCTGGTGAAGGAAATGAAAGCCTTGAGGTTATAAAACATCGAAAAATACAAGTGGATTCTGTTAGTATAAAATGTGGCGGATCTGGAGCAATTCACCAGAATGGATGAAGTCATGGTGGTCACTATATTACAAATCAAACCATGCTCGTATGCATGAGAGGTGGACACAGGACATAGCGGATATTGACCAGATTGACCAGAGATTGAAAATGAGTTTTAACACAGGAGTTCATGAGTAGTTAAGAATGAGTTAATGCTAATTTGTCCCTGCACGTAAAATGATGACATAACGAAACATAAACAGGTTATGAGTTCATGGTAGTTACGTTCAGCTAAAACTAGTGTTAACAAACATGTACTAACAAGTAATTAAGGTAGCCATTATTCATACATGAACTCATGTGGCTCATGTTGTAGTTAAATTAGTTCTTGATTAGCACATGCTTTAACTCATCATTGATTCATAATTAGGTAACAATTATTGTACATATTATTACATCATTATTCATGTAATTCTATTGCAAAGTGTTACCAGTTTATCCAATTTCTTCTTGAAGTAAAAAGTACAGTTTACCTCACTAATTTTTATTCTAACCTGCACATTAGACTACAAATAACTTCAGCTTTTCAGTGTTCAATAGTGTGTTACTTTCATCCATGACAGTCCAAAACAGGAGTATCAGCGATGTTTTATGACTGTACAGGTTCACTCCCTCCCAATACAAGACATGATGCCTAAATGTGCACAAGAGACAGCACTATTACCCTATAAAGCTCTCAGTATAGCAGAAACACCAGTGCGGCTCCTCGAAAAACAATATCTGATCTCCTTTTTTAAAGCAACTGAAGTGCCCACAAATCATTTTCCAATGTGTGGAAGAGAAAAAAAAATCAATGAAGAGTTCTGCAAATTGAGTTTGCAGCCTGCTTGACAAACTTCATGCTCAGGACTCAATGGAGGAAAAAAAAAAAAAAAAAAAAAAAAAAAAAAACCTAAATCAACATGTCAACAGGCGCAAATGTGAATCTAAGAGCACCTTATAAATTCTACATAATCGCTCCAAGAGCATGGCAGACGTGAACCAGAGTTTTTAACCTTTTGCTAAGCCTCATGATGGCTTGTGTGAATTACGTATAGGATTACATTTCGCTAAAATGTAAACCATTAGTGTTAAAAAAATAACAAAAACTGGGCACAATAAGGTGTGATTTTTCTCCTCACAGTTCATCCCTCCAAGATTAAAAACATGTTAAAATGAACAATTTACTTTCAGCACACCATTAATAATCCAGAAAATTCTAAACAAATCTTATTACAGATAACAAAGTGGAATATTACTATACTGAAGGTAATAAAAAGCAACAAAACAGTGAAATTTGAACATGCTTGTGATACTAATGCCACATTAAAACATCGAGCATAATATTATTTTCATGATGGATGTTGCTAAAGCACAAATCCTATCACTAAGTTTCAGTATGTACTGTACAGGGATTCTCATGTTGAAATGACTGCCATTTTCAAGGTAAACCATACATTTTCTGATGGTTAGTATTTCCATTCCAAATTGTCATTATCATTAAAACAGTCATTATCATGATTTAGATAACTCAATGTCTTTGGACGTGTGGGGGAAACCTACGCAACCACGGGGAGAACATGCAAACTCCACACAGAAATGCCAACTGACCAAGCCAAGACTCGAACCAGCGACCTTCTTGCTGTGAGGCGAACGTGCTACTCACTACACCACCGTGGCGCCTATCTCGCAAAACATCTGCAATGTAAATGCATGTTCATATGGACAGTTAATAGATATGCTTATATATGCAGCTAACATATGTTGTATTATTTTCATTTAAAGTGTGCGCTGCATAATGTTGAGAATAATGAGCTGAAGCTTAAACTCACAAAATTTAATTGCAAATTTTATTTCAACATCTGTTAGAAAAATCACAAATAGATATTCATACCAAATCGCACATTTTAAAAATCAGCTTTTTACAATGTCATGTAAACAAGAATCCTTGTGACGTAGTTTTCCGGGTCTGTCTGAGGACTGCAAGACAGGGGCGTAACATGAAGGGCTGTAACTTGTAGTACTTTAGAGGTGTAACTTGAAAATGTAGAGACCCAACAAATGTGGAGACAACAAGTCAAAACTATGTTGTCGGCAAGATGGCGCTGTACATCAGTCATTAATGTCTACACCTACTCCACACTTAAACCAAACCATCATGGTTATTAACGTCTATACCTACCAAAACCCTAAATTCAACCATAGTTATTAATGTCTACACCTACTTCACATGTAAACCCAATCATCACAGTTATTACCATATATATACGTACCAAAACCCTAAATCCAACCATCATCGTTATTAAAGGGGTAGTCCACTACTGTATCATATTTTAAACTTTAGTTGATGTGTAATGTAGCTGTGTGAACATTCAACGACATATCTGAATGTAAGACACCCAAAGTTCAATGAGACAAATACATCCTGGTAATTGCTGTCATGAACCCTTCAGGTTACAAGCATACACCCCGCACAGCGAAGGGGCATGGCCAGATGTGCTTTAATGTTATAGCAGGATGCTTCCTGGTTACATGGAGCTGATCTGCAAATCTCAGTACACTATGTTAGCTGACCAATCAGACCCTGTTGTGGAGGAACTAGGAAATATGACAGTAGTTTTCATGTTAGTTGAGTAAATGTATAAAATTAAAGTAAGATAAATGAAAACATAACCTGATTTTTCACAAATGAAGCATGAGCACACATTGCTTTGCACCCCATGAACACAATCAAGCTTTAAAAATACACTCTTTATCACCGCTTTAACATCTACACCTTCCCCAAACCTAAACCCAACCAACGTCTTAACCAACCCAACTCTTAACCCAACCATCACAGTTAACTTACAGCCTTGAGTTGCGGAGGCTTTCAAACTTGATGCGCTCTCCATTGTTTATTGCAACCACATGGGGCGACGCAGAGTAAGCTAACCATCGGATGACGAAGCAAGTGAAGTTGCATGGTAAAGTTGCTAAATGAATAAATATAATAATTAGGGCTGTCAAAATTAGCGCGTTAACGCACGCCGATTAATTTGCAATATTTAAACCGTTAAAAAAAATTAACACATTTAATGCAGTGGCAGTTTTTTTTATTTCCTGTTGTGGACGACGTGTGTTTAGGGCCAGCGCATCCATAGAGGCGACCTAGTGAGCAATAGTGAGCAAACCCCCCGGTCCTCACTTTAGGCCCTGCGTGTGGTTAATGAGCAAAGGAATATGGATAAAGGATAATATAGATCCATGTAAATGTACTCAGTGAAAGTGCCAGATGATGTCGCAAGCTGTCAAAGACAGCCCATTCCTCTCTAAGTTGATTCCAAGCACCCTTAAATGTTTGACGTGTTTCCCCCTACATGCAACTTTTGTAAAGCGTCTGCTTCGCGTTGATGTATCAGAATCCTTGCTTGGTGCTTGGTGATGATCTGAAGGGAGTGCGCTGTACTGCACACTCTCTCTGTCTGTGTGTGTGTGTGTGTGTGTGTGTGTGTGTGCATGTGTGTGTGTTGTCACCCGATAATGTCAACAGACTGGACTGTCTTAGCAACTACCTCAATGTTAAGGAGGACTAAGCAAAATTGTTTCTACTTTATAATTAATGTTCTCAACTCGCAAAACAACTTTACAATGAATACAATTGTTTGTATTCATTCATTCATTCATTTTCTTGTCGGCTTTGTCCCTTTATTAATCCAGGGTCGCCACAGCGGAATGAACCGCCAACTTATCCAGCATTTGTTTTTACGCAGCAGATGCCCTTCAAGCCACAACCCATCTCTGGGAAACACATCCATACATTCTCATTCACACTCATACACTATGGACAATTTAGCCTACCCAATTCACCTGTACCGCATATCTTTGGACTGCGGGGGAAACCAGAGCACCCGGAGGAAACCCACGCAACCACGGGCAGAACATGCAAACTCCACACAGAAATGCCAACTGGCCCAGCCGGGGATCGAACCAGCGACCTTCTTGCTGTGAGGCGATCGTGCTACCCACTAGGCCACCGTGGCGCCCTGTTTGTATTCAATACTTTATTATTATTATTTTTTTCTTCCAATTTCCATATTTGCAATGCCTGTATTTTGGATTTTTTTGTAGTTCACTTAGAATCCAACATGGAAATAATTTTTGTTTGATATTGGCATTGATTGTTTTAAAATTCAAATGGCACTTACATGCCTGTGTTTTTATTTCTGTAATAAATACGGCTTTTCGTGATTAATCATGATTAATCACAAACAAAAGTGTGATTAATTAGTTTTTTTTTTATCAATTGACAGCCCTAATATATATATACCAAATTAATTGGTTGTAGATAAATTATTGCTCATAACTAGGCCCACAAGGATGCTGCGCGTGCTGAAATTAAGAGATTTCCGCCTATTTTTAGCCCATTATTGATTTTGTTTATTGAATAAATGTGTGTAAATTTATATTTATTCAGTTTTTAATTTAATTTCAGTAATACTATTGACTAATATGAAAATATTTAGATTTATTTACAATACAGTTTGTAAAGTAATATGTGATGTCTTTTAGTAGATATATTATATGAGAGACTTGCTTCGTTTACCCAATAAAGTGGATCTAATTGGATTTGCATTTAATTAAGTTTTTACTTATGATACTCCCAAAATCATTCAGCATAATTCTGCAGATTTTTTACAAAATTCTCAGCAGAAATAGCAAAAAATGTCCACAGATTCTGTCTGGCCCTACTCATAACTCATAAATCATTAGGTTAAAATGTTCCCTGGTAATTATTTCCGCAGTCTTGCCAACAACATCACGCATGGTTTAATAAGATCTCGATAACTGCAAGTTACACCTTGAACTTACTACAAGTTACTTTCGTTTGTGTTATGCCCCATGTCCTGCATTTCGCAGACAGATACTCTTGAGTTTTCCAACTGCAGGTTTAACAAATAATACCTTGAATAAGAAAATCTAATGTACCGACTGTATAAAAGCACACTAAAAAAAAAACAAAAAAAAAAAACAAAACACATGTACGTGAAACACAAATAACAAATCCAAAATCCATGCTTATGCTGTTTGTTACAAAATTGCATAACGCTGCAAATTGTATGTTGTTATTTCATTCTCAAATCTAGGAATGTGTGTGTGTGTGACATTTATTTCAGATCAGTTTCAGGTAATTTTAAGAAAATCATGATAGTATTGATAACCATCAAAATAATTGCTATATGAAATTTTCATATCTTTACATTTCTAATATTCAAATATTTATTTCTAATTATCCCTACAACCTTTGTTATACAAAATGATTTGTTTATTTATTCCTTAAGAAGTGTCTCAAATCAGATGTGCAACCCATGATTCGAAGCAGTCATTGCATGCTTAAAAAGATGGATATGGAGGTGACCCTAACATCTTCACTTCTCCTCAGAAATAGTCCATACTCCAGTTTATGGTGCCAGAAGCACCAAGACGCCCCGGTGAGACACCGAGAGAGTATATTCTCCTTCATAAATACCATTTTTATTGCTTGCTGACGGAAAGATATCGTCCTGTTGAGGAAAAACACAGCCTGTTGTATTGACTGTCATCTGAGATCTGGAAATTAAACTCTGAGGAGCGCAAGTGCAAAAAAATATGCTTTTATAGGTTTTATTGGGAATTAAGCAGCCTGAGAGAGTGTGTGCAGATTAACTGTCTTATTTGGCAGCAAGAAACATGGTTCCTAGGCATTTCCCCCCTTTTCAATTTGTCAGGCCGAATGCAGGATGTTTCTCCAGAGCTTGTTGTATCTCCATAAATTTGCAACTCATTTGCACTTGCCGATTTTGACAGAGACCCCTGGACAGCGGCACTTAAACCGGTCATTATTTATTTGATCTCATTTGGTGTGATTTAAGGCTGGAGCTGGCCAGTAATTAAGCTGTGTCAGCGTGGAGACGTGAAGCCGGTGTGGCTGTGCATTGATTTACAGTAGATTACCATCTTTAGGGGAGAGTTGTGATTCACTGGTTTGGCTCCTCGACTGACCCTTCTCTTTGTCAGGCGCTCTTTATTTCGACGGGACACTCTTGCAGCGGCGTCCACGTATCAGTGTGTTGCAGCATTTCTATTTGCATAACTCATTTCCAGGAACGCTGGTTGTCCGTCGCCACGCTTTTGACAAAAAGGCAATATGAAAGAAGGGCGGCCACTACCTGACAAAATATTAATAAAGTAGACGAGGCAAACTACACTGTGGCAGAAGTCAAGTGTCATTTAACGATGAACAATGACATATTCTCTGCTCTGAAGGGAATAACAATGTTCTCCTGAGTTAGAGGACGGGGCTGTGGGGAGGAGAACTCATGCGGCGACAGGCAAACATTTACATGATGCTCTTGTCTGTCTGGCAGTGGCTACTTCCAAGTTAGCTAGGCCAGAGTATGTGTGTGTATATATATATATATATATATATAAATATATATATATATATATATATATATATATATATATATATAGTTGAAGTCAAAATTATTAGCCCCTTTAAGCAATTTTTTTTCGTAGTCAACAGAACAAACCATCATTATACAATAACTTGCCTAATTACCCTAACCTGCCTAGTTAACCTAATTAACCTAGTTAAGCCTTTAAAAGTCACTTTAAGCTGTATAGAAGTGTCTTGGAAATTATCTAGTCAAATATTATTTACTGTCATCATGGCAAAGATAAAATAAATCAGTGATTAGAAATTTGTAGACTGCCAGTTTAATATCTGTTGAAACTGACAATAAGCACTTTTTCAACAGACATTTTACTGACTATAAAAAAACTTTGCAAGTACATGTCAACTTACACTAACCCTAACCCCAATCCTAACCCCAACCTAACAGTCTGCTTATAATCTAATGACAATTAGTTGTCATGTAGATGCAATGTAACTTAAATTCACCAAACGGACTGTCAAAATAAAGTGTGTGTGTGTGTGTGTGTGTGTGTGTGTGTGTGTGTGTGTGTGTG
>CAIGQQ010034267.1:110093-121968 GCA_903798035.1 Danio albolineatus
CTTTGTTCTAAGAACGTTTTTAATCAACATTATGAGAACGTTCATCAGGCACAAATAACGTCCTGAAGACGTTTCAAGAACTTTGTTATAAGAACGTTTTTTAACAACGTTATGAGAACATCAACAACGTTATGAGAACATTCTAAAAACGTTCCATTGGTAACGTTCTGTGCTAACATTTCTACAACTTTTAAAGAACGTTAGTGAATGTTCTGGGAACGTTCCCTGTTAGCTGGGGTGTTATTTTAATATCCTTATGTAAAATTGAAACTTCTAGTTCTGTATAAATTTATAATAAAAATAGAATAAAATTAAACTTAGATTGGGCATCACGGTGGCACAGTAGGTAGCACGTTCGCCTCACAGCAAGAAGGCCGCTGGTTAAAGGGCACCATCACACTATGCTATCCGAACCGTGCCCAGGCCCATTTCCTGAATTGTTTGAAAAGTGTGAGTGCTCTGAATCAGGCTCAGGTGCAGTTCAGTTGGCCGGCCCTGGCCCAGTATGAAGAGGTGTGCCAAAGCGCGGATCACTTGGGCTCAGTACACTTGTAGTGTGAGAGCAAAGCGCGCATGAGCCTGAAACTGAAGACGAGACGTGACTTTTAAGGAACTGTTTCATACGGATTTATCAATCATTCTTACTGTTCTATGAACGTAAACTGTCGTAGATTATTAAAGACTCAATCCTCTCTCTGCACGACAGCTTCACCTTTAGCAAACCTCCTAATACCTGAGGTTTACACAAGGACTTTATGATTGTTTATGAGCACCAAAGGTGGCTGATCTGTTCAGCGAAATATTTGACTATGTGTCACTGCATCCCAAACGACTAAAACAATATAACTAAAGAAATCTGTGTTGAGCGAGAGCACTTAAACTGAACAGCGCATCATCAATGACGTAAGCGTGCTCAGGCTCGATTATAATGTGAATGTGGGCCGTCGGGGGAGACAGAAGGGGGGACAAACGTGCTTCGGCCCAGTTCAATGCAGTATAGCAGCAGAGCATCATAGTGTGAGTACGCCCCAAGCCTCGGCTGGGTCATTTGCTGTTTTTGTGTGGAGTTTGCAAGTTCTCCCCGTGTTCATGTTGATTTCCTCTGGGTGCTTCGGTTCCCCCCTCAAGTCCATATTATCAGGACATTCTGATATAAAATGCATTTTTTTTATGTGGTGTGACATATCTCACCATTCAAACAACAATGGAGTGGGTAAACATGATAATTCATGAACTATTTGCATTTATTAATTAATTTATATTCATTTTATGACTAGTTATAGCACCAAGTAAACCTGAATAAAGATCATACAACTAATGCAATCAATTAATCAGTGCTTCCACCTCAGAAAGACATCATTAAAACACGTAATCAATGTCACACAGCATCTCATTTACCTCAGGCTCAATCAATATCCATAGCTTCTTATTCACTAAATAAACCAACTCTAGAAAAGAGCATCACTAAAAATGCACAGTACATTAACCTATAATTTTAGAATATAATATTATAACATACAGTATGCAGGTAACAAAGCTTCTAACATATTAGTTTACATCATTATTATTCCTTTTTTAATAATTGTCTTTATTTTAAACAACAAATTGCTAATAGAACACATCAATGTGGCTGTTGTACAGTAGCCGTAAGCAGAGTTGTCATCCTATTTTGAAGAGATTCTAAGTTCACAAAAAAAAAAAGAAAAAAAAAGAGAGAAACAAATCCAAACAAATTAGCTAAATTTCCATCAAGTTGTTAAGGTGATGATACACAGCACAACTTTTAGAGCAATAATGTCTAGCAGCTCCTGGCAATGTTTCTGCCAATGAGCAACCAGATGAGACACAAGACAACAATTTAGCGCAAACGACATTAGGAAACAACAATTCTGAGCAAATCTGTTTGCTATTTCATATGATATGTAAACATTCATTCAGTAGTCTCACTCTGAACCACTCTCACTCCAAGCACTGCTTATTGATAAAGCCAACAAAATTAACACACGGCAAGGAAGCACAAAACAAACATATTGAAATGTTAGACCTACACAAAAGTATACAAAGAAGCTAAATCACTTACTGCACCTTAAATTGGACTGTAGGTCTTCTCAACACTAAGTTAAATATAAAATAAAAATCAATAATAAATCAATAATAAGATATTACTGGAATAATAAACTATGAGTTCATGCTCCTTTTCCCCAGTCCACTGTTGCTGAGAAAGTAACATTTTGTTTTTTGACACCTCCAAGCCGGTCACGTGATTCACTGCTGGCTTTTTGATTGGAGGAGCTCAAAAAATGTAGATACGTGATTTATCAGATACAGTTTTTTTTTTTTTTTTTTGCCAAATACCCAAGTAACATTACTCGGCAAAGTCTCTAAAAGTTGGCCATTGTATTATCACCTTTATGCTGATGACACGTAAGGCAACTTTTAAAGCAATGCTGTCAGGCAACTTTGGGAAATGACTCCATCAATGGGCAACCAAGTTAGACACAGGGTAGCTTATTAGGGCAAAATATAAATATGTTTCCTATTTTCAATAGGAATTTAGCTAAGCAGCATAGCTTTGCAATATTATATAGCTCAAAAAGTTGCCCCACATATCATCAGCATTAAGCTGCGGTCACACTAGAGTTTGAGCTTCTGAAATTCTGTCATATGGCACTATGAACAGGTGTGGGATAAAACAAGAAGATTAGACATTGAGAAATGGAGTGATTGCTCCATATTTAAAATTTCTGTATAGAGTGGTAAAGTTTTGATCTGCTATTGGTCTCATGGACTCACATGATGCGATTTGGCAGGTCAGAGTTCACCAAGGTTGAACTTTTGATTGCAGCAACATGCAAAACTTGTCGCACAAGCTTGCATTTACAATCCATAATATTCGCATGCATATAATTGGAAGTCAATGAATTGAAAAGTGCAAGTGTGACTGCGGCTTTAGAGTGTTTGACTGTAGTATTGGTAACCTAGCAACCACAACAGTAAACAAGGTCAGGAAACAGTAAACAAGCATAATGTAGTCACATCGGTGTAATGTTTGTTATGTCATAGGTTATTCTGCAACTATTAACACAGGCTCACTGTGAAAACGTACCCCTGTATACATTTCTGGAAAACGAATTATGTAGCCAGAGCTATGTATGGCTGCATTTTGTTTTTAAAACTAACGATACTGGGTGGTATGACGCCATCGACAACATCTGTTTCTTTTCGCACTACCAGCTGACTGCTTACCTCCATGTGGATGGCTTGTCTGCTGTTACCAGTTTTCCCAGTAGCTTTCCATGTACGTGGATGGACTTGAGATGCAGAGATGAGTTGACCACGATAACAAGTTTTGAGTCCGATGAAGAACTGTTTCAGAAAGTAGGTAAAAACAAAACAAAAAAAGCAAAAAATAAAATAAATAAGTAAATAACAGGGTGAGCACTTAGTAAGATCTAAAAACATGGTCAAAATCATGCAGCCACAGGGCTTTTCTTTTTCTGGATTGCTTTTGAAAACTCTGTTGGTTGGGTTTAGGCAAGGGGGTGGTCGGGTCAATTGGATGCTTTTTGGAAACACTATTGATTGGGTTCAGCGAGAGGGTGGGTAGGTGGGTTCAGTCTGTCTGTCTGTCAGTCAGTACATTGCCTCTGGTGGATTTACATGAGAACAGCAGACTCAAATGGCAATTGTGGGAATAATTGTCCTCTTGTGGACTCACGAAAACAAAACTGCAAAAAAAAAAAAAAAAAACTACCTCCTGGGACTTATTTCACACTGTCCAGAAATCTACACAGGGGTACTTATCAGTAATGAGCCTGGGTTGGCAAATGTATTTCTCATTAACCCTTTTTTCACACAAGTCCAAAACCACCTCAAACAAGCATAAAACTATTTTGTGATTTAAATTTGTGAGAAATTTTGACATTAACTTCAAAACAATTTGAATAAATGATCAAAACACTACATAATAATTAATAAATCTCACAGCAGCTATTATCTGATGTCAGCCATAGTTTAGCAATAACACATTTATGACTAAATGTAGTAAAATTCTTATTTAGTTTTGAGTAGTTTTGCTTTTAGTCTAACACTTGGAATTCAGACAGTCTTTTTTGAAAATGTAATTCTCTAGTATTATCTTCAAGCACATGTTTTGGGTTTGAGGAAATGTCTTCTCAATTGAGGGAATCTGTGATATGGACACACACGGAGCAGGGACTGTGGAGTTTGACCGTGCCGGTGGGGGGATAATGATGTCAGATGGAGCAACAAAGGGTCAGTGTAATCATGAGCGGCCGTGCTCAGTAAGCAGCCACTTCTGTCAGGCTCATTACCTTCAATGAGTGTCGTCCAAAGGGGAGAGCAACTTTTCATTTCTCCACCATAGCAGTTGTAGAGATGTGCAAGCATTCCATTTGATTCAATTTATTGTTTTCAATGTTTTAGTAATTTATCTGTAAAAATGTAAAACATTGAGTACATCAGTATCATCATGCTGTTTGGCAGTAATATATTACATTTTACTTGTTTGCACTCTGTAGTTTACCTGCATTTTTGAGTAGTTAAATCTATGGTAAATTACAGCTCACTGTAATCATCATTGAATGACATTGAAAGGGTTGTACTCTATACAAAGCTTTTGGTAATAAACAAAAACATTGCAAAACATCCTTGTGAAAAAAAACCACACATATTTCAGCATTTCTAATGCCTCATTTCTGAATTTGGCCCCTAGCACATTTTTCTTCATATATAATGCATGGCTGAAATATATACAAGGCATATTTCATCTTTAGGATGGTAACGTGGAGAATCAAACTAAGCTGAACAAATGGAATGGATTTTACTCATAATGTAAGCACAGGGGGCAACAACTAATAGTAATGGTGGGAAACTAGGCTATTTGTCCTACCATCCCTGTTGACAGCAGCCTAATATCTGCACAAGATCTGCAGTGAGAGAGAAAACAGAGCACATTGTTTTAGCATTTGTCTACTTAATTTTACCCTTTTTTTTTTCTTTCATTCGTGCTGGATGATTTAATGGTTTAGTTACTACTTTTTTGTGCTACTTTGGTAACAAGTTAGCCAGTAACTACTAACAAAATGCAATACATGGTTGCAACACAGGCTCATTGTGATGTACCCGCACATACATTTCTGGAGAGCGCAAATTATGTAGCCAGAGCGAAGCAGGGCTGCATTTTGTCTGTAAAAAGACTGCTAAAGGGCAGTATGACTAATCACTTACCTCCATGTGGATGGCTTTTCCATTGTGCCCAGTAGCTCACCATGTACATCGGTGGACTTGAGAGGCAGAGAAGAGTTGACCACGATGATGAGGTTTGAGTCCAGCAAAGAACGCTTCCAGAAAGCAGGTAAGACAAAAACAAAAGATAAAAATAAACAAGTACATAACAGGGTGAGAACATGGTAAGATCTGAAATGTGATAAAAATCAGACAAGGGCTTTTCTATTTCTTGATTGCTTTTAGGGAAGAGGGTGATCGGGTCAATGGGTGCTAATGAAAACACTGCTGGTTGGGTTTAGTGATGGGTGTGGCTCGTGGTATTGGTCATTCGGTCAGTCAGTCAGTGAACAGCGGCCTCTGGTGGAATTACGTGAGAACAGCAGGCGCAAATGGCACTCACAATAGAAATTTAAGATCTGAAAATGTGTACACAGCAGCCTCTGGTGGAGTTGTGAAAACATTCATTCATTCATTCATTTTCTTTTCGGCTTAGTCCCTTTATTAATCCGGGGTCGCCACAGCGGAATGAACCGCCAACTTATCCGGCATTTGTTTTACGCAGCGGATGCCCTTCCAGCCACAACCCATCTCTGGGAAAGTTGTGAAAACAAAAACTGTAAATTAAAAAAAGCACCTCCTGGGATTCATTTCACGATCTCAAGAAATGCATGTAGGGGTACATATCAATAATGATCCTAGGTGCAACTGTTACAAAAATGTATTCTTACTGGTTAATAATAGCTCAAAACAATAAAAATAAAATAATAATTCATTGTTATTTCATGTTAGCGCAGATCTTTTATTTTTTAATAATAAAAGGAATTGTTTGCGTTCTGTTTACTGATTCTTTCTTCTGTTGAACACAAAACATTAAGAACAAATATTCTTTTTTCATTGTATTATTGTGGATTATATCAGTGATTGATTTAAATAGTATACAGTTCCCTTTGATTTCCATAGTATTTTTTCACACTATGACAGTTAATGGGTTCCAACAACAGTTTGGTTCTTCAAAATTTCTTATTATTAGCTTCAGTTGTAATACATTAATATAATCAAATAATTAGTAAAATGCTCTTATCTTTTCACAAACTTGTAATTAAATACAAATTATACTTTTGAAATATAGTCTACTAGCTCATTGTGTCAGGATTGCAGCCCCCATGCAATGCTTGTGAAAGAATGCATTTCACTTAAAAATGCATGTTTGTTAATGTTTTATTTCAGCAATAAAAGCTATGAGCTCATAGTCATTTTAGTTGATGGTTCATTCTGCTGTCGCGGCCCCAGATTAATAAAGGGACTAAGCTGACAAGAAAATGTATGAAGGAATAAACATCCTCCTGATTAACAACCATGTAATAAGTTAGCTAAAATTTAGCCAGGGCAATATCATAGTTATACAGGCTGTTAGCTGAGGCTAATGTAATGGAGAAATGACAGCTGGATAGTGAAAATATTCCCCTCTCGTTTTTGCAGTCATTTAATCAGAATATATAATGCTAATTGAAGCTATAAAAACAAGTACATATAGGCTAGCTATGAAAGTCAGTGGCTATCAGTGTGTCCTACATTCTTCAAAATATTTTATTATTTTGTTCGACAGAAAATAAAAATAATAGATTGAAAAGGGATAGTTCACCCAAAAATGAACATTTACTCACCCTCAAGCGGTTCCAAATCATTGTTTCTTTATTTTGTTGAACAATAAGGAATTACAGATTAAAGCACACATTTTAAAGAAAGCTACTGTATAAACCTGAAACCATTGATTTCCAGAGTTGGAAAAACAAATGCCATGAAAGTCAATAGTTACAGGTTTCCTGCTTTCCTCAAAATATCATTTTGTGTGTTCAACAGAAGAACAAAGTCAAATAGGTTTGGAACAAGTACAAGGTGAGTAAATGATGACAGAATGTTCAGTTTTAAATGAACTCCTTTTATCGGTGAGTATATGGTGTATTTAAGGTGAAATACCATTTAATATATTTTATTTATTAAAGTACAATTGTTATTATTATTTAATAAAAAGTGCCTTTTTTCCACTTGAGCCTGTGCCCCTTAAAATGTCTCTGCACGTCCCTGTTAATAAAGTTATCTGGAATGACAAGGAAAGTGTTCCTGCAGGACTCCCAGAGTTCATTAGAATTCTTTAGATTCATCTTCAATGCCTCCTCCTTCATCTTACCCCAGGCATGCTCAATAATGTTCATGTCTGGTGACTGGGCTGACCAACCCTGGAGCACCTTGACCTTCTTTGCTTGCAGGAACTTTGAAGTAAAGGCTGATGAGAGCATGAGAAGGAGTGTTATCCTGCTAAATAACTTACCCTCTCCTCTGGATTGTAATGTAATGTCTTGATACCTCAGGCAATTTTAAGTATGAATAAATAAAACAGATAACTTTTCATCATAACGTGCATAATATTAAATATATGCAAAGATTAACATTAACTAAGACAAAATTGCTGTTGGAGAATTGCTAGTTGCTAGTTCATGTTTGCTAATGTTAACAAATCAAATGTTGGCATAAAGTGTTTCACCACATGCAATAAATGTTAAACAAAGATATTGTAAATCTCCAAAATCTCCATTACAGTTTTCATTTGCAGATCTTTAAGCAAAAACTCTGGTGTAGTCACACAATAAACTAGCTCTACTATCAACCAGCCAGCCATTAGCCGTGACTCAATTAAAATGTTTCAGTAATTATACCAGCTGAGTTATATGAGCCAAAACAGACCTCAGTTAGCCTCTGAGCTAAATTGAGGCTATTTCTGCCAGAGACACTTTAGAAGCAAAGTCGCATGCTCCAATCTGACCCAAAATCTGGCCAACATCAGCACCCCCGAATCTGTGCTACATCACTGAGCAAGAAAAATGTTGGGTGACTTGGGGTCAGGGTCTGACAGTTCCATTCGCTGGTTTACAGGTACCTAAACAACAAGGCGGCTCAGCCACAATAACACACCACAATATATTTTCCTGACATTCAGTCGCAACACATTTCCCAAGACTACAAGAATACGAGGGTACGGAAAAAAATAAATAAAACACATCCTCAGAGCTGCTCCCTCAATCCGTTTCCTTCCTTGTAAATATACGAGAAACAGATTGTATTCCTCTTATGCAGAAACCGACAAAAAAGGCAACCAGGCGTTCAGAGGGGTATTGACATGAGGAGAAATGAGAGAGTGACTGTGGACGGGGAGCATCATTTAACAGAGCCCGGGGCGCTAAGCTTGTCTGGCTTTTTTCCCCCCACGTGGAAGGCCTCTGCCGCTGCTCTGGATGCTTGCTGTTTCATTATGATGAGGCTATGGGCTAAACGTAGCCAAGCATATCAAATATCCTCGAAGCACATACTAAATAAATCATTTTATTCATTCCATTACTGGTGGTGGATGTGCTCGCCCAGTAAGGCATCATGGGACAGAGGCAAACAAGGAGCTTTGGCGCTTCTCTTGAATGACCTTTCTCTGGGTTTTAACTGCATTGGGACACATACCGTAGATGATGATTGGGTGGCTTCAACTCATGTCCTATAGGTCACTTTGATGTAGTCCAGTTGAAAATGACGTTTCAAATAATAGACTATAAAGCCTTTACATTTTGAGTTAGAGGTGGGTCTTTGAGATTGTGCAGTTTTCTTATGTTAGAAAATAATAATAATAATAATAATGGTGCCATGGTGGTGTAGTGAGTAGCACGTTCACCTCATAGCAAGAAGGTTGCTGGTTTGAGCCTCGGCTGGGTCAGTTGGCATTTATGTGTGGAGTTTGCATGTTCTCCCCGTGGTTGCGTGGGTTTCCTCCGGGTGCTCCGGTTTCCTCCACAAGTCCAAAGACATGTGGTATAGGTGGATTGGGTAGGCTAAATTGTCCGTAGTGTATGACTGTGAATGTGTGTGTATGGATGTTTCCCAGAGATGGGTTGCGGCTGGCATCCGCTGCGTAAAAAATATGCTGGATAAGTTGGCGGTTGATTCTGCTTTGGCGACCCTGGATTAATAAAGGGGCTAAGCCGACAAGAAAATGAATAAATGAATGAATGAATTAATTAATAATAATAATAATAATAATAATAATAATAATAATAATAATAATAAAAATGGGCGCCACAGTGGCGTAGTGGTTAGCACGTTCGCCTCACAGCAAGAAGGTCGCTAGTTCGAGCCCCGGCTGGGTCAGTTGGCATTTCTGTGTGAAGTTTGCATGTTCTCCCTGTGGTTGCGTGGGTTTCCTCCGGGTGCTCCGGTTTCCCCCACAAGTCCAAAGACATGTGGTATAGGTAAATTAGGTGTGTTTGTATGGATGTTTCCCAGAGATGGGTTGCGGCTGGATGGGCATCCGCTGCGTAAAAATATGCTGGATAAGTTGGCGGTTGATTCCGCTGTGGCGACCCCGGATTAATAAAGGGACTAAGCCGACAAGAAAATTAATGAATGAATGAATAAAAATAAATAAATAAATAATAATAATAATAATAATAATAATAATAATAATGAAACAAATCAAAGGCGAAGTTTTGCAATTTATGGTGCATTCTAGAATTATTGGATAAATCTTATTTATGAGTTGAATGCATATGAACGGCAACACAAATAACATATACTGGAAACATAATTTTCTGAGAATCCGAGATGCATGGAAGAATTGATGCCAAAAGGGCTTGACAATATGACAAAAATCTCATATCACAACATAATTAATCTAATATCCAGTTTACACAATGTAAAATGATAAAGTACTTTTTTGTAAATTCAATCAATTATTAGTTTATATAATATATAATAATATATTGGGGTGGCACGGTGGCTCAGTGGTTAGCACTGTTACCTGACAGCAAGAAGGCTGCTGGTTCAAGTCCATCTTGGACCTGTTGGCATTTCTGTGTGGAGTTTGCTCCAGGTGTTCTGGTTTCCTCCATTGTGAGAAGACATGTGGGGTAATTCAATTGGATAAACAAAAATTGTCCATAAGTGTGTGAATTTGTTCATGAACATGAGAGTGTATTGGTGTTTTCTAGAACTGGGCTGCAGCTGGAAGGACAACCGCTGCGTAAAACATATGCTGGAATAGTTGGTGGTTCATTCCACGGTGGCGACCCCTAACAAATAAGGGTCTAAGCTGAAGGAAAATGAATGAATGAATGTTATTATATTGGCAACATTGACGGGACTTTTTAAAAATACATTTTAATGTATAGACTAAAGGGCACCTATGAATAACATCATCTTTTTTAAGCTGTTTGGACAGAACTGTGTGCAGGTGTAGTGTTTCTACAGTCATATTGTGGTGATATAAAGACAACAAGTCTCTTTTTTTAAATTTCCTGACGTTGAAATAGTATCCAAATCCCTCCCATTTTGCGTATTAACATGTCTCCGTAGTAACAGGTATAATCATATCAACAAGACAGGACGTACGCAAAGCAATTGGGAATAAAAAAATCTGTTCAGGTCACATAGATCATCAAATGTGATCAAGAGTAAGTTTTACAAGTTTAACACATTTTTAAAACAGTGCATGTTTGTAATGAATTACAGCGATTTACTTCAGCTTTACTTCATCACTACAGCCGCATATCAGTACAATTATGAAAGAAGACGCTTCAATCCTGGTTTGTGGACGTGAAATCAGGTTTATTTAGTACATTAACAAAATGGATAACAATATAGCAGTGGATATTAACCTGTATCCTGTCACATTTGCTATGCAAAAACAGTGCATTGGAACGGTGGGTGGGGAGGACAAGCATTGAAGACACAGTCCACAGCCTAAAATGACAAACTTCTAAAAGGTACAATAAATAATCTGATGGGTGTTTTGAGCTGAAACTAATTCTGGATAACTTCAGGGCTTCATAATAACATTAATTAAACATAATTTTTTCATTCATTCATTCATTTTCTTTTCGGCTTAGTCCCTTTATTAATCTGTGGTCGCCAGAGTGGAATGAACCGCCAACTTGCAGCTGCAATCCAGTTCTAGGAAACACCTGTACACACTCATTTACACACATACACTATGGCCAATTTAGCTTACCCAATTGGACTTGTGCGCTTACCCAATTGTTTGTGTGAAGGGGAAGTGGTTGTGGCAGGAGGAGTATTTTAGTAAAAACTGAGTAAAAAAAACACATCTTTAGTAAAGTCTTGAGTCTTCAATCCTTAACCACCGTCATTAAGAAATACACTCGTAAACTATGCATAGAGTTTTATTAAATCTATAAGCGGTTCACATTTCCCTGTACTACGTATCATGTCTGACTCTAATCACAGAATTCACAGAGTTTTCTCACGTTCGGCTTATGTATAAACCATAAAATAAGAGTATGAAACATGGCAGGAGCCACCCTGCCATATGTTCACGTTGACTTTAATTAGCATGTCAGAGTATGTAAATTCAGAAATGCGGGGTACTGTAGGTGCAGAAAAAAAAAGAAAACATTACACGTGTGTTTATGTTTGGTTGTAATTTTAAAGCAGCATTAAAAAAAGAATTTGATGATCTCTAAATATATATCTAGCAGCACAGTGGTGGCTCAGTTGTTAGTAGTGTATGGCTGTAGTGTATGTGTTATGAAGCGGACAGGAGACAGAGGTAAGTGCACGTAAAGTGGGT
>CAIGQQ010034267.1:156660-186493 GCA_903798035.1 Danio albolineatus
ATCAAATAAGGAAGCTGTTCAAATGTATGCAGTACACTAGACAGGAATGAATGCACAATTATTCACATCTCATTTGTGATGCTCCTGGAATAGGTGATCGAACAGGAAAATGTGATCCATACATGGATTGTGCTTTTAAATAGTGTGAACATTGCCTTTGCTGCTTTCTGCCTCTGTTGACAACAAACACTCAATAAAACAAAAAAAAAAATACAAATCCCAGCTCTGGATCGCCACTTATTATAAACACACTGAATGAAATATCTTGCTCAACAATTGGAGATGTTTAATTTCTGGTAGACACCCACTTGCTGCTACCATTTCATTAATTGGTGGTGGTAAAAATGGTAGTATGTCTCCAGCATAAATTTTTTATTCTCATAGAGCTTGTCCGGAGTGCAAAGCACGTCTGTGGCCTTTTTTATCTGCCCTTTCCAACAAGGTCTTCACAACATAGTCCCTCACAACCCAGGGGCATGAGACGAATGAAGTTCTCCTGCCCACGTTTTCTACTGCGATTCAGCTCATATGTGCCACGCGCTTCCGCAGTTTTCTTCAAGGCTTTCTTCATTATGAAAATAGGCATTGTTTAAATCTTTTATTTTCTCTGCGCACTCAGCGCTGTTCATTGACTGTGGCACATAGTGAATCAATACTGTTTATTATTAATGGCTGTCTTCACAGTGCAGCTGAGGATTATTTCATATGAAGCGGTTTCCTGGAGTCCGTGCTCAATAATTCAGCGCTCGATTCTAATGGGTGGTCAGCTCAAGCATCAATTAAACACACACATACTTGTATATGTGGCTTACGAGGACCATATGCATCATGTGCTTAACATTATAAATATTGCTTATTATGGTCTTCTATCTACCCCTAAATACAACCTCACAGGAAACATGTTTCAAAATTTGAATGTCGAAAGACTTTAAGTATTATTTTTCAGCATTTTGAATTATGAGGACACAATGCATGTCCTCATAAACAACTTAACAATGCAACACCTAGCCTAAACCCATGTCATTATACAATGTTGTGTCCTTGTAAAACACATAAACAAGTGCACAGACACACACTGAAACAAATCACTGGGATGCAGCTATAGCGTGTTCATTAGACTCCACTCTAAACTAACAAGCACAGCACATGTTCAAGCGGACTTCAAAACTAAATCTCTCTGATCTCTAATGAAACATCCTGTGGTTAAATCTCCAGCATTGATATTCGTCACTGCCTAATCTTTAGAGATGGAAGGCCTGACCTCAGCTCGTGGACGACTCATGGTTGATAGCCATGGATAAAAGCCTGGTCATTGTAATACTCGGTTGATCTGTTTGAAATGCAATTAAAGCTTCAGAGTGTGTTTTTTTTTCTTTTTGTATTTAACCACAGCACATTATCTGTGGGGAAATTAAGAGGGCCAAATTTTAATTGCATTTGCTTTCTAGTTTGTTCCTCTAACTAACCAATTAATGCTTGTATTGTTCAAATGAACCCTAAAATGCATACTATCGATTTCTTGTTATATTTTTCACAGGAAGTGATGCTTTCATCTAACAATCTAAGAATTGCTCAAGGGATCTTTAAACATGTATTGACAATTTTATGAAATTATTTTATAATATGACATTAATGTTTTAGGTACATGGGGACACGGTGGCTCAGTGGTTAATACTGTCACCTCATAGCAAGAAGGTCGCTAAATCGAGCCCTGCTGGGTCAGTTTGTGTTTCTGTGTGGAGTTTGCATATTCTCCCTGTGTTCGTGTGGGTTTCCTCCAGGTGCTCCGGTTTCCCCAACTGTCCACATGCATGTGCTATAGGTGAATCGAATGGGCTAAACTGGCCGTAGTGTATGAGTGTAAATGTAAGAGTGTATGGGTGATTCCCAGTTCTGAGTTGTGGCTGGAAGGGCATCTATTGTATAAAACATATGCTGGATAAGTTGGCAGTTCATTTCAATGTGGCGACCCCTGATGAATAAAGGAACTAAGCTGAAAGAAAATTAATTATGGTTTTGTGTGTGTGTGTGTGTGCTTGTGCTTGAGGTGACCATTCATGGGTTTTGTGTGTATTTCTTATGTTATTACAGTTTACTTGTGTCCCTACAAGTATACCAATACCAGTAAATGTTGACCTTGTGTGGATATTTTCGGGTCCCCATGTTTATTATGGTTCATAAATCGCAGAGATGAAGAAATAATTTGAAAATGTAATAATGGAGATTGTTTCTTGTGATGATTAGAGATAGAATTAGGGGAAATAATTTACAGTTTATACAGAATAAAATCATCACATCTATGGGAAGTCCCCATAAAAATAGCTGTACAAGTGTGTGTCTTTGTGTGTGTGACAGAAGGCTCATTGTTCTGCATAAAAATTGCTGGCTCATCAGGCAAACAAACACAGGTAAGAAAGCACATGTTGCTGTATGAGCTTCTGAAAAAAATTCATTCACTCCATCATGTACTGTGCCTTTACTTTTGTCAGAACACCACTTCCAAACCATTACACGTTTCCTTCACCTTTTACTTATTTCTGAACACACTTTGTGTTCATTTTTTACTCAGTTTATATCCAAAGTAACTTTGATTCTGTTTCATTTTTTCAAATATTTTATTGGCTGGGCTATTCTTTAGCTTGATTTTCTTTCTCTGAAACCATTTGAGAATTACATTGGCTGAGTATTGGATCATTGTCTTGCTGAAATGTCCACTCTGCTTTCATCTTCCTCATCATGCTAATGTAGATGTTGGACTGAAGCAGCTAATGTTAACTTACAATGATGAAGGGCTAAGGTTTGCTTTCTAACAGCAGAGAGATTTCATCTGCTGTCTGAGCTTTTCATGGCTTTTTATATCCCCCTTTCTTCATGTGTTTAATACTTTTCCCTGCGTCGTTTTATTTTATGTTGTTTTATTACACATCACTTAATTTATAAAACCATTTAGTTTTGTTTTCTTTGCATATACAGAATGGATTTCTTTGGGTGTTACCAACATCCTATGAAATTTTTCAAGGCTTTTTTGTGAATTTTAAAAAAGTTTTCTGAGAAAAATGTGGACGTGTTCAATACTTATTTCCCGCACCTTATGTAGCTCATAAAATGCGTAAAAACTTGGATTAAGGACTAAGTAATGACCCTCAAAATGAAGCGGAAAAAAATCATTTATATTATATTTAATGAAAAATGATTAATGAATCACGATTTATTCAAAATCATGTTTTTGACTTTTACTTTTCTATGGTAAGCACTTTTGTTATCTGTTAATTACAGTGAGATTTACGATGAATGATGCGACCTCATTTATAAGTAAACATGTAAATGTGTTTCTAACCTCAGGTTGCTCCAGTGGGAGTGCAATGTTGTAATAAGTACTCTGTAAATTGCTTTAGATAAAAGCATCTGCTTAATGGCAGCTTGCTATTCAATTTCTTATAAATAGAAATCTGAATATGAACACAGTATTTACCATGGCCTTTATAATTACATAAAGAGAATCCTGACGAAAACTAACATTATCAAATGAGAGCTTTTTATGAAGTGTCACTTTTTAATTTGTTTGTTTATTTTTAATTCCCTATGAACTTATATAGCTTTTAATGCTTCATTTTCTTAGCCTATAACCGAACCCTCACACCAGCCATTCAGCATTTTTAGATTTTCATTAAAGAAATAAATGATTTAGCATATTTATTATGCTTTTGTCTTCACTGGGACTGTTGGCTAGACCCCAGAATGAAAACAAAACCTGAAATATTCACCTTTCCACCCGCACACTGAATATAAACAATTCCTGCTAATTTTCATTGACTAAACAAGGTGTATTATTATTATAAAAAAAGAAAATGTGTCGTTGCTATTTTCTGGGGGGTAAATGCAGCGATGTGTTCTAGGGTTAAGCATCCCATTAAAAGGCTTTATACTGAATTCTTTTAAAAAGTACACGGGAGAGCACTTGGTATCAGCTACAATTACTGTAGGTTCATTTTCCCCAGCACTGAGTGCCTCAAAGGAAACCTGTTAAATAGCGCAGCACATACTAATTCTGTGTAACAGACACACCCTGCACAAAACAAATGAGAGGAGATTGCTTTGTGAATATGCAATTTTCTGAGTGCAACGTGTTTTCAGCTTGAATGCTTCAATGGCAACATGTCACAAATCTCATTTGTAAATCATCTAATAGCAGAAAACATGCTAGAATAAACATAAACATAGCCATGGAATGGTAATAGCTTTTTGTGTGGCTGGCTAGCTCTTGGAGGTAGACTTTGTTCCCACATATTCTATCACATGTTCATGTTAATGTGTTTTGTGCCCTGTTTGCAGTTTGACAAATAACTGTTGACACATACTGAAAATGTTGACATGATCACATGATCTTGTTGTGTTGAGTGGAGAAGTATTGGCCATCAGCACTGTAGATCCAAAGTGGAACAACAGAGATTGTCATTGATTGGCTTAGAGCTGTATAATTTCATTAGCTCTGGAAAATCAATGGCAGTCGCTTCAGACTGCTTAGGCGCTAAGATAAAATAAATACCTGCTCATGGATTCATTTTGTGGCTGTGCTGCCAGTCTGGTTGAAATAGAAGCCAGGGCTAAATCGCTTATGTGCAGGTGCTGCTATTTTTATTTTTGTCCATTTATGTATTTCGCAGCAGGGTGCTAAATAATGTTTTTAAATAATTTGTTTCTTTGAACTCATGCCAGATTGGAGTGTTGATTGGAGAAATGTTTAGCGGCTGCCAGTGGCTAGTGGGGTTGACCATATCAAACATGAATGGCAAAAAACCTGCTGAAAAGTTTAATACAATTTTAATTATAGTGAATCTGAATATGAGTATATGAACACATTTAATGCAAAATGACATGAATTTAAACAAAAAGGATGATTAAATGACTCACATTAAACTGTATGCCCACAATAGTGCTGTAAACGGTAATGTTAATTTTTTAAAAATATTTTCTAGACAGTATTTCTAGTTAATTTATACATTTTTGCTCCTCTGGTGAAAATTGTCCAAAACCAAGAGTAGGAAAGTTTGGTTCTGGAGAGTCTGCAGAGCTTGGTGAAAACCTGTCTATAACACTCAGATCTTCATTAGAATTTGCATATTTAAAACACAATTTGCAGTCTTTTCAGGATATAAATTTTTGCAGTGCATGTGTGATAGTTGTGCTAGTATGCAGTCCAGGCTCATTGGAAATTTGCAAAATGTCAAATCCACTAGAGGGCGCTGTCCACACTTTTGCAAATCTATAATGTGTTTCTAGGGGTACATTTTGTTGTATGTTTCAGATACACATTATTCTTGTTTTGCTGAATTTATTTGCTGCAGTGCAAATAAATACTGCACAAAATGAATCCTTTATGTTTTGCTAAAGTCTAATATCATTAGTGTGAAAAGAAACATTTTTTTTGTCGTCGTTTTGTTGTCGTCATGTTTGAGTATTTTTTTGCAGTCTCACAAATAATGTATGCTGAAGCACATATTTCCAATGATTTGCATATTGTAATGCTCTACAAATCATGTTGCACAAATCTATAATTGTATGTGGATGAATGTGCACAATTCATTATGTCTTACTTGAGACAGGGGCACTAGTTTAGCACAAGCCCCTATAGGTTATCTTTCATAAAAGTGATTTATGACTTATACGGTCATATAGGTTGGAGGAGAGGTTGATTGGGTGTGTTCTGTTTTAGAACTCATGCTGGATTTCTTTTCTGTGTGGTACCAGTTCCCTTTGTTCCCACTGGAAATTTGTTTCTATGGTTACTAATTGGCAAATTATTATGCTTACCTATGTCTGGTTTGGTTCCTTATTTAGCTATATATTTAAGCTTGTTAGCCATGTCTGAAGCTATTACATAGATTTTTGTCCTTTGAATAACTTTTTTTTTGTCTTTATAGATCCTCTTTTTCTTCCCTGCATTTTTATAGTTCATCAATATTAATAGTCTTAGTTTTATTAATTTCAGATATATATGTTTTTAAAGAGTATGTGTTTAACAGTTGAATATTTGTGAAACTACTCATATTCTACAATACGTGTGTGATTTTTACAGTTATGTTGTTACAGAGCTATACAGTATGTTTCAAACGAACTGTTTAAATATAGCTATTTTTAATCAGTGAATCACTGACTCACACTTGAAATGTTGTTTTATTCCTGAACGTGTCAATAGGGGCTTTCACATACGATAGTTTCATGTATTTAGTTATAAGAACCAACCACCAAGCCCTGAGAATTAAAAATGTTCCCCAAAGGTGTTTGTAGTCACACAATGGGAACTTTGAAGTGAAATAAAAGAGATGGGATGTACGTTATGTGATTTAAAGGGCTGAGAGAAGGATTCACCCACAACGACTTGAAGTTATCACTGAGGCTGAGAACATAAGCTCATAAGAACATAACACCTCAGACAAAGGTGACAAATAAATGCTGCTGCTGTAACAATGCTTTCCATAGGTTTATGTCTTGTAAAACTGTAAAATGGTGTGCTAGGGCTTGGTATACCTTACATTTGTCTCATTGGTCTAATCTACTAATTTAGTTCTTCCAGAAAAAAAAATAAAATAAAATAATAAGTAATAAAAGTAATAATAATAATAATAATAATAATAATAATAATAATAATAATAATAGTTTATAAGTTATTAAAATAACTAAGTCAGTTCAACTATGCCAATTTTACCAATTAAGCAATGATTTGATTATATTTGATTTATGTGATCAAAAACTTGCTTGGTCCCAATTTGCATACCATACTAATTTGAAAATAGCATTCCAAAATATAACTATTATAAATCTCCAAAGGGCGCCACGGTGGCGTAGTGGGTAGCACGTTTGCCTCACAGCAAGAAGGTTGCTGGTTTGAGCCCCAGCTGGGTCAGTTGGCATTTCTGTGTGGAGTTTGCATGTTCTCCTCGTGGTTGCTCCGGGTGCTCCGGTTTCTCCCACAAGTCCAAAGACGTGGTATTGGTGAGTTGGGAAGGCTAAATTGTCCATAGTGAATGAGTGTGAATGAGTGTGTAGGGATGTTTCCCAGAGATAGGTTGCAGCTGGAAGGGCATCCGCTGTGTAAAACAAATGCTGGATAAGTTGGCGGTTCATTCCGCTGTGGCGACCCCAGATTAATAAAGGGACTAAGCCGACAAGAAAATGAATGAATCCCCAAAACAGGTTTATATATTCATTTCAAAGTTACTTGCATGGTGTACTATTTAAGGTAAAATTGCAGATGCTTACTCTAACCGTTTGCCCACCGTACATTGAGCGTTTGATGTGAATATGATAAGAGCTGCAAGCAGGTAACGTAATATGTGTATTTATATAGCGCATTTATCATGTATGGCCATACACCCAAATCACTTTCCACTGGTGCTCCAGTTTCCACCACAGCCTGAAGAAATGCACTATAGGTGAATTGGATGAACTAAATTGTCCGTAGTGTATCAGTGTGTGTATGAATGCAAGAGTTTATGGGTGTAACTAAGGGCCTAATCTGAAGGAAAATAAGGAATGATTAATGTTGTCCACGTTATATTTAATTTGCAACAACATTGTAAATGTTGTGATTGGGGCAGGGCAGAGAACTGTGAGACTCAAAAATGTACCCCACCGGCATCGTTCTGCTCTCATGGCTCTTTGCCCCTGCCACACTCTCTACACTGAAGTTAACAACACATTTGGTCATTAACTTCTGAATGCATAATTATGCAAACACCTGATGTAATGTCTGCAAGAAAACCTGCCAATGGCACATTAATGTCTCAAATATGGTAAAAAAAACTACATATGAAAGAAAAGTGGATGAAGATGACTGACAGAGCACGAAACTAAGCAAAAAGTCTGTCTTTTAATGAGAAAGTAGTGTCCAAAGTTCTCATACTCTTCTGTTACACATTACTTTTTTGTACTCACAAAACAAGTACATACTTTTAGAATGTAGCATAAGTAGGCAAATAGAGATTCAGCAACTGTCTCAGCCAGCAATCCTTAGTGCTATTCGCACTCCTGAAAAAAACAAAAAAAGTTTTCATAATCCTCTCACACCTATTTGCTCTTCATCTTGTCTTGAAGTTTATCAGAGTCTTTAGTCAGACTTAAAGGGTTAAGGTAATTTGCGTCGAATTTGTTGAAATGCGAAAGGCACCTGGTTGTTTTCTATTTGCTTGCTGGTGGTGTGAAAGGCACAGTGGGCAGATCTTCATGATGAGGTCCCAACTTCAAGAGGCACAAATCAATTTGTGTTCTGACAGTTTGAAGAATAGCAGCTGGCTGTGACCTTAAAATTACCTCAGGTCTGTTCTTCTACAATCGATCTGCAGTTATCTGTGTAGAATATTTAATTGGCCATGCACATTCCCAGCAGAGAGCTGCATGTGTAAAATCCTTAATTTTGAGCGAGCTTCCAACCATGAGATCATTAAACGCTATGGAGCCTTTTTTTTCTCTATCTTTGGTTGATGGACAACCCTGATACCTGACAGCTGTATGCATACATATTATTAATTTAGTGTGAGAATAATGGTTCAGTGTTTACTGACCCCTTGTATAAAACCAATGCCATTTTGTGCCAAATGTGCACTGCTCTAATTTTGGGCTTTGGGGTCTTGTGTAAGCACCTGAATAATTTAAATGCAAAACCATTTGATGAAGTGCCATAGGTCATTATAGCACATGGTGCAATGGCACTCAAGACTGGAGCAAACAAATGGGGAAACAATATGAACGGACTGTGAATATTCAGCTGATTAAGAAGCTCTATGCTGATGTCTGTCCTCTATGTTCTACATGGTTGCATTATGTATTTTGATTATGCATCGTGATTAGGGTTGCAAAACTTTTTCACAAGAAATTAATGGAAAAATACAAGATTTTATTGGAAATGCATGTCAACTGTATCATAAAAAACGTAAATATAAACATTTTGTTTGTTCATAAGTTATTCATATTTTCTTTATCAGTGTTTGGTTCAGGCTTACTTATCATAATTATGTTCACACTTCTGACCAGTACAGTATTCTGTATGAAATTCTAACATAAAACACTTTAAAAAACTCTGTTAACAATTTTTAACAAACTAATTTTGAGAGGGGCGCCATGGTGGCGTAGTGAGTAGCACGTTCGCCTCACAGCAAGAAGGTCGCTGGTTTGAGCCCCGGCTGGGTCAGTTGGCTTTTCTGTGTGGAGTTTGCATGTTCTTCCCCTGGTTGCGTGGGTTTCCTCCGGGTGCTCCGGTTTCCCCCACAAGTCCAAGGTACAGGTGAATTGGGTAGGCAAAATTGTCCGTAGTGTATGAGTGTGAGTGAGTGTGTATGAATGTTTCCCAGGAATGGGTTGTGGCTGGAAGGGCATCCGCTGCGTAAAAAAATATGCTGGATAAGTTGGCGGTTAAGCCGAAAAGAAAATGAATGAATGAATTTCGAGAGGAGCACATGATATGATTTATCACAGCTGGTCTCCCATACTTAATCATTAGTAAGGCTATTGGATTAATCCAAATTTACTATACAGTAAATAGCCCCTCTAGTATTACTCCCTTATCTTTGTACTTTAAAGAATCCCCCCATCCACCCCATCTCCCCCTTTACCTCCTTTACTAGGGGGAGCTCTCAAGAAATACCAGATCATGTACCCCCTTACATGCTCATCGAGCAGGCGGGAGCCCTGGGCTCAATTATCTCCGAGCTCAGGGTTGTCCCAACACAAACCAATTTTGTGGAACCCAGCATTTTTTACAGTGTACATTGTAAAAAATGCTGGGTTTCAAACAATTCCTTTATCTTATCCCAACACAAGTTGAATAGGTTAAATTTATTATTTTTACACATTTAAGAGGATTGAACAAAAACCAAATAAGTTATCCCCCAAAAAACTAAAAAATGTGTTGTTTCAACTCTTAATTTTAAGTAAGTAGTTTGAACAAGCAGTAAAAGTATTTTTTTAGTGCATATAAACGTCTCTGAAAAAAGAATGCAAAAAAGAGATACATTTTCATTTGACATTTTATAAGAATAAATATCATCAGTAGTTTCCAGAACAAATTATATCTCTGACACATTATAGACTCTTGCATATTCAAAGACACTGCATGTTTTTAATTGGTCTCTTTTCATATCTCTGTAATACTGCATTAGACGATGTAGTTGTCATAATATCAACATATTGTTTGCTGCTTGATTACTTCAATTGTCCTCATTTGTATAGTAAGTCACTTTGGATGAAAGTGTTTGCCTGATGATTGATTAAAAATGCACTTTTGTCAGAGACAGTATTGTTTTCAAAAGCTTCCACTTTGAAATGCATTATCAAAACTTACGCTGGAAAAAAAAATAATTAGATGAAAAAAATAAGGTAAGTGGTTGCTGAATTTAAAAACATTAAATTGAACGTTGCTAAATTTAATTTATCTGTTTAAATTCAGCCAGTATAAATTGTTTGCAACCATTCATTCATTTATTTCCCTTTACATTAGGCCCTTTATTCATCAATGGTCTCCACAATGGAATGAACCACCAACTTATCCAGCATATGTTTTACACAGCAGATGCCCTTCGAGCTGCAATTCAGAACTGGGAAACACCCACACACACTCATTGGCACACATACACCATGGCCAATTTAGTTTATTCAATTCACCTAGTACACATGTCTTTGGACTGTGTGGGAAACCGGAGCACCTGGGGAAAACCCATGCCAACACGAGGAGAACATGCAAACACCACACAGAAATGACAACTGGTCCAGCTGGGACTTGAACCTGTGAGGCAACAGTACTCATAAAAAAAAAAAAATGTAAATCCAATATATATATAGTAAGTAGCACGTTCGCCTCACAACAAGAAGGTCGCTGGTTCGAGCCCCGGTTTGGTCAGTTGGCATTTCTGTGTGGAGTTTGCATGTACTCCCCGTGGTTGCGTGGGTTTTCTCCGGGTGCTCCGGTTTCCCCCACAAGTCCAAAGACATGTGGTATAGGTGAGTTGGGTAGGCTAAATTGTCCGCAGTGTGTGAGTGTGAATGAGTGTGTATGGATTTTTCTGCGTAAAACAAAATGCTGGATAAGTTGGCGGTTAATTCCGCTGTGGCGACCCAGGATTAATAAAGGGACTAAGCCGAAAATAAAATGAATGAATGAATAAATTAGTGTATTATTAAAACCTGTGAGGAAACCTGAAGTAAATTCAACTTGACTGTAAAACTCCACTTAATGTAAAGCAGTCTGGGTGTCTACTAAAACACTTGAACTGAATGTGAACACTAAAACAACTGAATCCTAAAATCGAATGTGACAAAGTTATATTTGGTCATTTTATGTTTGATCTTGGATGGTTGGCAAAACACAGATTCAATATATGCAAATGCTACATCTTGAACGAACAACCGGCAGAAATACCAAACTATAAGTTAATCGTATCAAGAACTATTCAGTCACAGTTACACCACAGTAATAAATCACAATGATTGTTGAAAATGACACCAATGGAAGAATTTACCAGCAAGCATAGGTATTAAAGGAGTTCATAAATCAAGCATATGACGTTTTGTGCTGATGTGGAAAGTGACGTTTTCAATACCTTTTTGTTAACTGTGGAGAGCCGAAAAAGAAATGTGGATGCTTGTATATTTGTATATCCTCACAGGTGTATGATCATGCTGTCCGAGGATGAAAGCGGGAGACAGCATCTATTCACAGAGTGCGGGAACAGGAAAATGTAGTGATGTTTTTGGATAATTAAATGTCAGAACAGATCTTACAAGCGAGAGAATATATACAAGATGAATTTCTGTCTGTTTTGGTGCAGTTCTCTAAAAAAAAAAAAGGTTTATGAAACTAATTTCACTTACAAATGGCTAGTTATTTGTCATAGCTACCTAGAAAGAAATGGCAAATACAATCACATTGAACAAGAAATCAAATGATGATAGATTTAAATTATTATTATTATTGTTATTGTTATTGTTATTGTTATTGTTATTGTTATTGTTATTATTATTATTATTATTATTATTTGAAGTGTCCTCTAATAAACTTTACAAATACAACTTTTTAACATGGTGGACCAAAGTAGTGCAAAACCGTGGAGTTTAGATGAAATTAACTGTAACTGTTTTCTGTTTCAATTAATTGAAGGGTTATATAATGTTACTTTAAAACCATTACACTTTAACAGATTCAGATTAATAACATTTCTGTGATTGATTTACCTTTGCTAATCACGTGATATTTATGTCGCTTACCATGGGAGTGGGACACAGAATGAATATAATGTTAGCTGGGTTGTGACTGACAATAGATAGATAGATAGATAGACAGATAGATAGATAGATAGATAGATAGATAGATAGATAGATAGATAGATAGATAGATAGATAGATAGATAGATAGATAGATAGATAGATAGATAGATAGATAGATAATGCTAATCACATGATATTTAGTAAGTAAGTAAGTAAGTAAGTAAGTACTCTGCATCTCATGAAAATATTATATTCTGTCAGGCCAGACTTTTATGCAACATACCACCATTTGGACTATCGACTGGTATCATTTTGACATTAAAACATTGCTTATGCCTTTTTAGTGTTTGTTTTTAATGAAATGTACGCTATATTTGCACAAAGGCATATACTAAATATTAACTACCACTGCGCTCATAGTGTATATTTATATTTTTAAAACGTTAGTTGTGGTCAACATAATGGACATTAAAATTTTTTTTTTAAAAAAACATTGCCAATGACTTGAACAGATTGCATTTTATTTAAACCTCTTTATTCTTTTGTTAATATTAACATTGAAACATTAATTTAGTACAGTATACATAAGCTGCAGCGTAAATCTTTGTCTATAGCCAGATGTGGAAGGAATGGCGCCACTACTTTTTTTTTTCTCAACCATTAAAGAAATGACTAATTGCCCACCATTTGTCCAGCACTGCTACATCATTTGTTCATGACAAAAACTGTGTTAAAACACTTTCAGGCAGTAGAAAAAGAAAAGAACAAAAACAGAAATGAAAATACTATTTTGATATTACAAATAAATAAATCACATTTATTTGAGTAACCCAACTTGCTTTTTATTTTTGCTTAATATTAAAATTCTTTTTTTTAATTCATAATCAGCTATGTCATTTGTGAGCAATTTCTTATATAAATATGGTTAACTCTTTAGTTTGACTAACAACTCACACAATGTATTACTATCTTATTACCTGCCTGTTATTAAGATATTAAGTGTTTATAAAATGTGATCTTATTTTACATCCCTAATCCTACCCAATACCTAAACCCAACTACTATACTAACTATTATTAAACTAAAAGTCTCAGTTAGTGGTTTGTTAAAAGCACGAATTGTACATTAAAAGAAAGTGTGTTCAAAAATTATTCACACATAATTTTCATTCATTCATTCATTTTCTTTTCAGCTTAGTCCCATTATTAATCTGGGGTTGCCACAGCGGAATAAACTGCCAACTTATCCAGCATATGTTTTATGCAGCCACAACCCATCACAGGGACACATCCATACACACTCATTCACACTCATACACTACAGACAATTTAACTTGCCCAATTCACTTATATTTGTGGGGGAAACCAGAGCATCTCGAGGAAACCCACGCGAACAGGGGAGAACATGCAAACTCCACACAGAAATGCCAACTGACCCAGCCAAGGCTCGAACCAGGGACCCTCTTGCTGTGAGGTGATTGTGCTACTTACTGTGCCACCGTGACGCCCCATAAATAATTTTATTTCTCCAATGTCCAGTGTCCACTGTAATTTTCAAACCTAAACAATGTTGTTTGAGTGTTTCACAATAAAATATTGATTAATCCTCTTTATTTTAAATCTTCATATTTGCTTAATGTACTTTCTTGTAACATTTAATTTTGTAGTATTTTTTTGTGGGTATAGTGACTTTTACATTTAGAGGTATTTATAAAGATTAGCAACCTCATGTACAAATTTAATAGTGCTTTTTAGCCTTCCCTAGCCAATTCATCTTTATTTATATGTCGGCCAATGGCTTTAGCAGATTACATCATATGTGGAAGCTCTTCATTCTTCCCCTGTTATTAGCATCGGAATATTGTTTTTCTAATATTTACTGCTGTATAAGCTAGCCGTGCAGACGTGAAATGAATGGCGCCACTGTTAGTTTCTCAGCCATTAAAGCAATGACTAATTTCTCAGCATTTGTTCAGTACTGCTACATTATTTGTTCAATGCTGCAATAATAATAATAAAAAATAAATAAATAAAAAAAATTGTATTAATAGAGACAAATGCATGAAAAAAATAAAAACACGCAGCAGACGACTAAAAAATGACAGCAACAATGGAGAAAAAAAAACAAAAAAAACATGCCATTAAAAAAACACTTGGATGTCCCTCCCAGCGGATGCTGGTGCTATCAGCTGTAATGACATGGCCTGTACTGAGGCGGACACTGGGAATATTCAATCTGAAGGCCATAAAAGACCATTGTCAACTCTGTTAACAGCCAGCTCCTAAAAGCAATGTCTGGTAACATGTTAAGAGTTTGCGGCTGAAAAGCTCACTCTGTGCACTCCATCTACCCCAAGGAGATTTAGTGTGAAGATAATGCGGCTGGAAAAATGTCATAAATAGTCAGAACGCCCGCTTTTTGCCCTGCTCCTTCTCTCTAGGCACCTTTACAAGGTGTAGTGATGAGTTGGCGTGAGATGTAATACACACAGACTCAAGGCTTCTGCCACACATTGTTTCAGAACAAAATGTATTGTAAGGACACAGGAGTTTCATGGCGCATTAAAAGGGCAAGGTGAAAGAGAGAGAGGTGCGGGCATGCTGACTCGCTTATTCCTTATATACCAACAACAACAAAGTTCTGTCCGGTGTATTCCTGGGGAGAAAAGATAGACTGACTTGTAAGGATAGAGCGGATTTAGAGGTCTTTAACTGGCTGGATGCCTGACGTGTCAAAGAGAAAGTCTTTAAATCGGTTAAAAATATCTACTCACGCATTAAATGGATAAAAGTGTCTCATTTGTTATAATGGATTTGACAAATCATACACTGTAAAAGCTGATAAGTTAAGTTAGATCAAACTAATTGAGGAAACTGATTGCAAAACAAAATGGTTTGAGTGCTGTAAATATACAGTATATATCGAGTCATATATGCATATATTATTTGTGTTGATATTGTCAAGCATTTAGAGTATTCATAACATTCATGTTCAGTTATCTATCTAACCACTGTAGCTACTCAAAAGGTTTGGTATTGCTTCTAGCACCAAAAATATAACTAATTAACTCATTTGGTTTGAGTTCTAAAACAATCAGATAATTATAATCTTAATATAATCAGTTTGTGAGTTACCATAACTCTTTCACTCTCAAGTCAAAGTAACTTTTTAAAAAATAATTATAAGTTAAGCTAACTTATTTAATTTAGTGATTTTCACTGTTAGGTTTTAAGCAAATCATTTGATATGTCTAGTTATATAAACAAACTTGACCTCGTGCTCAACTAAATTTTGCACTATTTTACACATATATATATAAAAATAAACGAATACAGATTGCAAAAAGAGGCTTATTCTTGCAAATTCAAGCAATTTCATTCATATAACAATGTACAACTTTTAAAAAGGGGCGTGGTCCCAAACCCCACCCCTAAACAGCTTTCCCTGGTGGGTGAGCAAATTATACTAAAACGTATAAATGACATCCATACACTAAATCAAATTAAAACCGTACTCTATATCAAATTAACCACCAAATCTAAAATTTACAACTTGCCTCGAGGTTGTGTTGGAAAAATATACATTTTATTAAAATATTGTATTCTAAATGATTCAAAGCCTTAAAGGGGCTTAACAAAGCTAGATTTTTAAAGCAATATGAAAGATATTGAGACAAGAACATTGATTTTTTATTTTATTTTATTTCATTTTTTTTGATGAATGTTAATTTATTTAACATGAATTCATTCGATTTTGATTAATTAATATAAACTATGTGAGGTGTCTTTGAATATGTACCAAATCCTGTTTTGTAACCCATTTTATTGTGATTCCATGGCACAAAAGCTTGTTTCCAATATTTTGTTGGACCATCTTTCGCATTTTTAGCATGATTATAGTGACATCATTTCAGTATGCTTCGGCACTTTCACAGCCTTCTTCAGCACATCTCAAATATTCTTAATAATTTTAAGTTCTTATCTCTGTGGTGGGCAATCCATTTATAAAAATGATGTATTTATGGTTTGGTACAAAAGCAGCATCCAAGAAAGGTCTAGTCCTTTAGGAGCAAAGATGGGTCGTGGAAAAATATTGAAATGTTTAAAAACAATAAATAGGAAAATAGGAAGACATTTGGCAATTTCACCTTCAGCATTGCATAACATCATTAAAAGATTCAAAGAATCTGGAGGAGTTTCAGTGAGTAAAGAACAAGGGCACAAGCCTAAAACTGTATTGTGTCAAAATGAAGCTCTATGTTAACAGTGTCCAGAACAGTGTCCAAGGGGTATTGGTGTCCCAATTCTCTTTAGCTTGAAGGCGTAGAGCTAAGGGCAAGGGGTATACACCCCTTCGAACAAAGATTTTTCAGGACCACACTTTAAACAGAGGGGTAAGAACATTTCTCAGAATGCACCTGCCACAGCGGCAGGATAGCTGAACCCGGAAGTAGGGAGATCCACAAATTAGTATTTTTTTGTCATTATTACGATTTTTTTTGACAAACAAACATATGTTTTAATATATTCATAACCGCGTTTGTGTTTTACTGTCATGCTTTTAAAAAAAACGAAAAAAGAAAAAAAACACTAAATGTCGCGTTCTATAATCCATAATCATAACTCACGTACAGCCGTACCACAACATTCTGACACTCGATGACACTCGAATATCCTGTCAGTAATGTCTAGTGGCTGGGAATGAGCTTTTTACAGTGTCTGCTATAATGTTAATGTTGTTTTCGTGTGTTTAAATAGATGAGTATGGCCACGGAGTAAATGCACAGTATAGTTCCGATCTTATTGCCACACTAGATCGTCATGGTAACATAATATACGCCTTCAGTGATTTCCTGAAGATAAACACCAAAAAATAACACAACTGGAATAACTCCAGCAGTCATGATTGTCTGATCTCATATGAAGCAAGAGATCGCAATGACATATGATGACGTGTGCAGGTGTTGAAGTGCTGTCCCATTTCTTAGGGGGAAGTTTTAAAGGGAACGGGAAGCGGAAGGGGTACAAAAATAGAATTGGGATTGGGCCCTACTGTTGCAACTTTTTGCTTGTAGGCATAAAGCATGATGGTCCATCACTTGATCAGCCCCTTTTCTTACCCTGATGTGCCCATTAAATAGGTAGTAAAAAGTAAATCTGGACTTCCCAAAGACATGACCATTGCTTATTGTTATACTGTTGTTTTTTTTAACAATTTGGTTTCATCAGACATTTGTCATCGCTGATGTAGATTTTTTCTGACCACGTTTCTTTCTCAAAGATGATGGTTACCAACTAACCTTTCAATTTATAAAATTGCATTGGACAGTTCATGACCAAATTTTAAAAGTTTCAGCAGTCTCTTTACAGGTTTTTCTTCTTGAGGCTTGCAAATAACTTGACTCTTTTCCATGGCCACGGGATGTCTTCCAACATGGTTGTTTATGAAATGAGAAGCTACTTTTTGCTTTCTGCATCAGTTAGGGATTACTTGTCACTAACTATCCAATAATAGGCTCTTAATTAAATTAAGTTTCCTTTTTTGGTTGAAAAGTGAACAGGATGCAACTGGTATTTTAGTAATTTATTTTAAATTTAGTTTAGATTAATTCATTAATGAATGCATACAAGTTTTGTCTTTGTTTATTTTGTTTTTATTTTCCTCTGCTTTTAGGACATTTGTTGTAATTCACTCCATTTCGAGGACGTCCAAATACAGTACACCTAAAATATGTGCATCTTTATTTTTTTATATCTGGTCCCTCTAAACGTTTTTGTTTTGTTTTGCTGGAATCGGTGTGTTTAAAATGAGTCACTGATTGTCCTTTTGTGTGATTTTAATGGAATGTGCTTTTGTAACATTTCTGTGCTGTCAATATTTCACATGTGCAATTTCACTCCTCAAGTGCCTTTTCCGAGCAATCACAAATGATTAAACAAAAACAAACAGACTCAACACCCTCTCTTTCTTTCTTTGTTTTTTTCTTTGCTTTCTTTTTTTCAGTTGATTTGTTTGTTAGAGCGCCACGTTGTTAACCGGACTCTTGAAGTGCAATCGTCCTGAAGCAGAAGCTTATAGCCAAACGTTAACAGCTTGCGTTCCCTCTGTACTGTAAGTCACCCTCTTGACCTTGCTTGAGTGAGCCTGGTAAAAAGTCATAAGTGGAGATTGAAATGTACTTTTCTTGACAGGGTTATTTCATGTGGTCGCGGGGGAAATGTGGATGTCAGCGTTTTGTTGTCAGGCAAAAATGTAAACAGATATTTTACATGCTGTCAGATGGGGCTAACGCCACTAGCCCACTAGAGAGCAATGGCAGCCGCCACGGGATCACAAGTGCTCTAATATTAGATGCAATGCAGAAGCACTCGGAGGATTGGAGACCTGTCACTGAACCATCAGACCTCCAGACTTCATTCAGGGTCACCAGACAGCCATTAATGTTAACAAATTACACTACGACACCATCTGATGTGTTGACATGCGTATTTGATGGATTGACAGCACATGTGGTCAGGGGAAATGGAGATAGTTAGAGAGATATTAGACTCACGGTATGATGCTGGTTGCAGGCTATTCTGTGGAAGTAATGGATAGTTAAAGTTGAAGAATGTTTTGGATATGTTTGATAAACTATTATGTAGCCTCTCTTGATCTTTTAAGATCTTTTTTTCTGCTAAAATCAAACAGCAATGTCATTTTATCATAAACTGTTACTTTTCGTTCTTTCATCACGACATATTTCAATTAGTACATTGTTTAGTCATTCATCGATTTATTCGCTTGGTTTATGGATTGGTTATTTAAAAAAAAAAACTAAAATTAGTTTGAAATTGCACTGCATTGCATTTAGGATTAAGAATCAGAAATAATTTATGGTTAATGTATTAACAGAAAATTATTATTATTCAACGCTATCTCACGGCAATTCGTAACTTTTGATTTAGTGGCTTATTCATATGAATTTGTACGGTTTGCTCTTCACCCAATGACGGTTGGGTTTAGGGGTGGGGTTGGGTGCCACGCCTTCTTTTTTAAATCATACATTTTCGTACGACTGAACTCTGAATTAAACTGGCAAAACGTAAAATGCTTGTGTTTTCTCATGAGATCAGGCTGGATTATTGCTTTTTTTAACCAGATTTTTTACATTGTTTTAATTTACTTCTGACTATCAGTCATAATGATTATGATTATCAGTGATTACAGGGGACTTTAAATTTGCCATTATATGGACTACAAGTCCAGTAATGCACTAAATACACACACCTGCTCCAAGTCTCCATTGAATAGACACTCACAGCTGAAGCCGATCACAGATTGATTTATGGACTTTTTTCTGTCAAGTTAGCATTATGATGCTGTTTCCTAGTCTTGTGTTTCTGTTGCCCACCTTCGGTTTGATTGTTTGTTCTGTTTTGTTTTGTTTATGTTGTTAGCTGCCTGGATCAATCACTCTCCTGCCTTCTGGATTTGACTGCATGTTATCGTTTGCTCCTGATTGTGATCATTGCCTGCCTGACTTTTCTCTTTATAAAAAAATCCTGCATTTGGATCCACACTTTGTTATCAGTGTCTCCTTGTGACTCTTAAATTTAAATATAATTAGTAATACAGTAATTTATTTGAATATTTAACAAATATTATTTATGTTTTTGTTAAATGTAATAGACTGACTGTAAAAAAAAAATGATGTACATGAAAACATGTATGATACTTGAACTTTCTGTTCAAATCTTTAAAAAATTGTAAAATGTGTGTTTCCAAGAAAATGTTAAGCAATTTAAAGAAATTTAAAGAAAAGTGCTAACCAAATAATCAGATTAGAATTTCTGATCAAGCTAAGAATTCTGCTTTGTCATCTTAATAATAATAATAATAATAATAATAATAATAATAATAATAATAATATTATTAATAATAATAATAATAATAATAATAATAATAATAATAATAATAAACAAATAAATAAATAAATAAATAAATAAATAAATAGATATTAATTAACAATAGCAGTAATTAACAATATTACGTACTAACATTCACATACTGTTAATCAGATAAATGCTACCCTTTATACAAAAAACTTCTTCCAATGCGCAAAACTAAATTAGGCTCACCGCATTGTCAGATCTACATTTATCATTCATTCATTTCCTTTGGGTTTGTCCTTGATTATCAGTGTCACCACGGCAGAATGAACCGCCAACACCAGCATATGTTTTACACATATGTTTTCCAGCCACAACCCAGTACTGGTAAACACCCATACACACTTGGATTCACCCACAGACTACGGGCAATTTTGCTTACCCAATTCACCTATAGTGCATGCCTTTGGACTGTGGGGAAAACCGACAGTCTGGAAGAACATGCACCGGAAGAACATGCACAGAACATGCACTGAAAGAACATCAACATACACTGGGAGAACATGCAAACTCCACTAAGAAATTCTAACTGGTCCAGCTGGGATACAAAGCAGCGACCTTCTTGCTGTGAGGCAACAGTGCTAACCACTGAGCCACTGTGATGCCCTGTCAAATCTACATTGCATATAATTCTGGCCAAGATGTCCACTTAGACACTGTTTTGCATGGTTATACTCCCAAAATAAACCATAATGAAAACTAATCTTTGTTTTAAACAATGGCACAGCACAGTCTGCAGAAGTCTGAGGTGTTCATGCCAGTGGCAGGGCTTCAGCAGCAGGGAGCAGAGCGTCTCAATGGACTGGCACTTCTGAAGGCTGTTTGGTTGCTATCCAGCGAGTTGTTGAGTGAAAGGAATGTGGAAGGTTGATTGAAGCTTTACTACAGTCAGGCTTACTGTGGGTGTCTGTGGGCGAAATGTCTGAGGCTCAGACCAGAGACATTTTGCTTTGAGATATTACTGCTAAAAATAAAATTTATCAAATAGATTTTATAAAAAAAAACATATTGTTTGTTGTTCACAGATCTGTATTTTACATGTTTAAACCATGGAATTGGTGCCACGGTGGCCTAGTGGGTAGCATGATCGCCTCACAGCAAGAAGGTCGCTGGTTCGAGCCTCGGCTGGGTCAGTTGGCATTTCTGTGTGGAGTTTGCATGTTCACCCCGTGGTTGCGTGGGTTTCCTTCGGGTGCTCCGGTTTCCCCCGCAGTCCAAAGACATGCTGTATAGGTAAATTGGGTGAGCTAAACTGTCCATAGTGTGTGTTTGTGAGTGTGTATGGATGTTTCCCAGAGATGGGATGCAGCTGGAAGGGCATCCGCTGCGTAAAACAAATGCTGGATAAGTTAGCGGTTCATTCTGCTGTGGCGACCCCAGATTAATAAAGGGACTAAGCCGAAAAGAAAATGAATGAATGAATGACATGTAATTGAATAAATGTGGTGCTTTAATTTCCCAGGTGCTTCATTTTTATTTTTTTTAAATACAGATCCACTAATTCGTGCTCACATTGCTATAGTAACAAACAAAAGTTTTGGCATCATACATGGTCAATCAAGTCTTTACAGATCTTTACATATGGTAGGACAATTTTGAGATAATTATGTTTTAAATAGGTTATATTTAATCTACTGGATATAAATAGTATAGTCTCATTTATGACAATTAAAGTTGTAAATTTAAAAAAAAAGTTAGTGGTGAGAAATAGTCTCATTTGCAGGATTTAAGTCGACATTACAAGTGGACAGTTTTAAAAAAAGTGATTAAAAAGTAATATAATGCCACATAAATGAGACATGATTTTGTTATTATTGGAAAGAAAGTGACAAAGTGATTGATAAAGTTACAAACACAACGAATACAGTTGCAATTATGAGATAAACTGACGATTTTTTAGAAACTAAACAAAAAACTAATAAGGCACAGGTGACATGGTGGCGCAGAAGTTAGTGCTGTCACCTCACAGCAAGAAGGTCGCTGGTTCAAGCCTCGGCTGGGTCAGTTGGCATTTCTGTGTGGAGTTTGCATGTTCTTCCCGTGTTCGCGTGGGTTTCCTCCAGGTGCTCCGGTTTCCCCCACAGTCCAAACATATGCAGTACAGGTGAATTGGGTAAGCAACATTTTCTGTAGTGTATGAGTGTGAATGAGAATGTATGGATGTTTCACAGAGATGGGTTGTGGCCGGAAGGGTATCCACTGCGTAAAACAAATGCTGGATAAGTTGGCGGTTCATTCATAAAGGGACTAAGTGAAAAGAAAATGGCTGAAAATAGGCACAATGGCAGATTCAAATGTATTTGCACTAACAATTTGAATATTAAAAAGTCACAATATGAGAAAAGAATTACAAAAAAGCATGACAAAAGTACTGACATAAAAACTCACTGACATATAAACTCAAATGCAACTCAAAGCATTTGGGCATGTACACACGGTCAAGACGATATGCTGCAGTTCATGAACTGCAGTTCTTCAACTGACTGAGCATCAGAATGGGGAAGAAAGGTGATTTAAGTGATTTAGAACATGGCATGGTTGTTGGTGCCAGACGGGCTGGTCTGAGTATTTCAGAAACTGCTGATCTATTGGGATTTCACACACAATTATTTCTAGGGTTTACAGAGAATGGTCCAAAAAAGAGAAAAATATCAAATGAGAGGCAGTTCTGTGGGTGTGAATGACTAGTTGATGCCAAAGGTCAGTGGAGAATGGCCAGACCGGTTCGAGCTGATAAAAAAAGCAACAGTAACTCAAATATCCATTTTAAAATCAGTAGGATATTAAGCAGTGGTTGTCTTCCATAAGAACATTTTGTAAATGTATTATTGGGACAGAACCTACTTTTTTGTTAGTAATATGCATTGCTTTTGCTAAAATTATGCCAATTTTTAAAGGCAATTTCCTCAATATTTTATTTTTTTCTGAACACTCAGATTCCAGATTTTCAAATAGCTGCACCTCAGCCAAATATTGTCCTATTCTAGCAATCTATAAACAAATGAAAAACTTATTTATTCAGCTTTTGGGCAATGTGTAAATGTCAATTCATTACTCTTTGCGGATCACTCTTGACGTTGTTTGCTCCAGTTTTGACCCCTTGCCCGTCTGACCATTTCAATAATAAAAGCTGCATTTTAAACACCAAGAAATGCACTCACATTTCAGCATAATAATTAAAAAAACATTGATGCCGCACCATGGCTGCAGCAAGTGCAATGATAATACACAGAGCCTGAAAAAAGTCTAACTTCCACATTGACAGGCACTAATATCATTAGGCCTGCTAATATTATTTAGCAATCATTGCAGTTGCTAAATCTCAACTGTTTAACCCTAGTTGAGGTAAACTCTAGGTAAACTCTAGTTGAGTTGTAAAATAAACCTATTTTATTGTATGTTTTTTAAGGGGGGTGGGGAGGGGGGTTCCTTCAAAATAAAGTGTGCAACACTGTTCATCTGTATACAAAACATTTGATAAATTGGCATTACATGAAAGTTAAGTAACATGAAAACAGACTTTCCTAATTATGTGAACAAATCTGAGCTCAGAACTGAATCTGTTCAGGTCACGTTCCTCGTGTATACATGATCTTCCTCTGAATTTAATAGGGACAGAAATATGGACAATGTAAAACTCCCCACCTTGTACACCCATGAACTTTGTTTACAATTCCCATGCACTGCTTGAATCTCAAAACTCACTGTCTGCTTTCTAGTGAGCCCCCGTATTCAGACTCCAGGGGTTAAGTAGTGCCCGTGGCTCTGTTTAATCATTCAGTCCATGTTCTGGGCACATGAGTGTGCATACAGGAGTATCTTCTCTTGTTTGTATCTCTGGATATTGTATCTCACTGCCTACAAATTAAGTATTCCAATAGACTGGCCTGTTGTGCTCCACTGTGACGTGTTGCGAGTACTAAATATGATGCTGTGCCCCTCGTGCCCCTCGCTCTTGTTCTTGCTTCATTACTATCAGAACTGTCACAGCATCTGACTGTTTTATATAAAGTAAGTGAATACATACAGTAGCTTTTTTCATTACTTTACTTTTTTCACCATGCCGAACAAGTAGCTAACCAATATATTTATTTATTTCTAGGGAAGAGGTCATTGTAAGGCACTGCTTGGCTGGTTTGAGGTGACAAACAAGCAGAAAACTCAAAGCAAGGACACAATAATACCTTTTCTAAACCTTGACAGACCTTAAATCATTTGATTTGCAAGTACTTTTGTAGAAAAATGAACTGAGCATTGACATCAGAAATGGCAGACATTCATTCATTCATTTTTCACAGCAAAATGAACCGCCAACTTATCCAGCATTTTTGTTTTATGCAGCGGATGCCCTTTCAGCCGCAACCCCTCTCTGGGAAAGATCCATGCATTCTCATTCACACACATACAGTACATACACACATACATACATAAACTTCATAGACAATTTAGCTTACCCAATTCACCTGTACCGCATATCTTTGGACTGTGGGGGAAACCGGAGCTCCCAGAGGAAACCCACGCAAACACGGGGAGAACATGCAAACTCCATACAGAAATGCCAACTGACCCAGCCAAGGCTCGAACCAGCGCCCTTTTTGCTGTGAGGCCACTACTGCGCCACCGCATCGCCCCGAAATGGCAAACAGTATGTGCAAAATTATATGGTTTTAGTTTTGTAATTTCTAAAAGATATTATGTAGAGTTTTTGTAAAATAATTAGGACCTTAGCACTGATAATGCAGGGACCTTTTTTGAAGTGTTTTCTTTTTTCCTTTTTAAGCATCAAGCATTTTCGTTGGCCTGAAAGTAGCTTTAAAACTCATAAAAATTGTCCTTGCATATCACAATTGGGCAATTATTTTTTTAATGTTCCGTGTGGAAAAATTAATGAATAGTTCCACCAAAAGATTTCAATGAATTGCCCTTCTCTGAATGTTAGATGTGCGTGTGTGAAATTCAGGAGACATGTGCACTGTAATTTCCCATCCTGAATATTGTACTTACAGACCTTCAATAGACACAAATAAGGTATCAGAAAGGGTTTACTGAACACTTATGCTGCTGAAGGTAAAATTATTAGCCCTACTGTGAAATTTGTATTCTTTTTCAAATATTTTCCAAGTGATTTTTAACAGAGCAAGAACATTTTCACAATATTTCCTGCATTTTTCCCCCTTCTATTGTTAGAACCTTTTAGGAATTACAGCAGTGGGTAGCATGATTGCCTCACAGCAAGAAGGTCGCTGGTTTTAGCCTTGTTTGTGTCAGTTGGCATTTCTGTGTGGTGTTGTCATGTTCTTCCCTGTGGTCACGTGGGTTTTCTCCGGGTACCCTTGTTTTCTCCACAACTCCAAAGACATGTGGTATTGGTGAATTGGGTAAGCTAAATTTTCCATGTATGTGTGTGTATGGATGTTTCCCAGTGATGGGTTGCAGCTGGAAGGGCATCCGCTGCGTAAAACAAATGCTGGATAAGTTGACGGTTCATTCCGCTGTGGTGGCCCCTGATTAATAAAAGGACTAAGCTGAAAAGAAAATTAATGAATGAATAAACTTTGTGGCACAATATGTGATCAAATGGTTTCAAATGATGATATTTTTATCCTTGTTAGTTTGTGCACTTTGATTCAGATACAGACAGAAAGAGAGGGAGAGAGAAAGACTGATATAATATTTGAGTATATATAATAGATCATAATAAAATATTATCTGCCTTTATGCAAATGTTTTTGAGCATGTAGCCATGTTGGTTAATCGCCATCAGCCCTCAGGTGAGACACACTCCAGTGTAGTTGACATGACACTGATTAATTCATGCTCTAAAACTTTTATTTTGGATACTTCTAATGCTTGAGGGAAGGACAAGTATTAAGAACTGTGAAAAAAAAACTGACTGGAACTACCTTTTCATTTTATTGCACACTTTCCAGCCAATCAGAATCAAGTAATTCAATAGACCGTTGAATAATTAGAAAATAATGCACACTATGCATTGTGATCACACCACACTCTCAGGATTTTATTTATTTATTTATTTTTAAATAATCACACAGCCCTTCCTGAATTATTCCTTATTACACAGTTACAGTAGTTGTTGTAATTTAAGCATGCAGTGTCCAGTCTGTACAAAACACATGTAAATGTAATTCTGTAAATGTATGACATTCCTGATTCATAAAGCATTCAGGTGCCCTCGCCTGAATACTGACTGTGTATCACTCCATCTGCTCAATGTGGGTTACTTCCTGTTTGGCAGCCATTTAAGCATGGCTTTACAAAACAGTCAGCGTGAAGTATTGCCAGTTCACCTGCCTTACTAAGCATTCCTGTTTCATTGTCTGAATTGCCTTGTGTGTGAACTTTTGCTTGACTTTTCTGATCTCTGATTTTGGATTACCCCTTTGGATTTGTTGCTTGTCCGGACTGTATAGTTTTGTGTTTGACCTTTTGCCTGAATATCTACTGCTGTCTTTTGATTATCCCTTGGTTTTGTCTACTGTTTGGACTGCGTTCTCTCTCCCTTTTTTTACCCCGAGACTGCTTAAACAGTAATTGATTGAGTATTTTATTTATTTCTTTTGTTTTTTTTATTAAAACCTCTGCAATGGATTCTACTCCGGGTTCTGCCTCCTCTTTACACAATCCCATATTTTGCTTAACCACTTCAGGCTAATGAGCTTTAAAGTAAAGTTTCCAGCACATTGCAACAATAACATTGACTTTGATGAATGCCACAATAAGCACAATCCAATCAATCAAAATGAAATTTCCATTAGAATTAGGAGTTCAATACTTTCATTTCCTGGAAGTAAGAGGACGTATTTCCAAGCTCAAGCAGAAATGTCAGAAGAGAAATGAAGATCTATGCACTAGAGGACTCTTGTATCATCTCTCCTCTGTAGCTCCCCCAACTAACCTCATAGGAGACACAAAAACTACACATTCTTTTATTTTTAAACGTTTCTCACACTTGCCAAGTAGTTAAATGCTAATTTATGTAAGAGCTGTAAAATATATCAGACTGTCTATTCTGTCTCTCAGGTCTTTTTTTTTTTGAGTCAATTATATGATGCTAATGAGGGCCATGGTATGGCCCTTGTTAAAAGAGTTCACACTGAGCTAATGGCAGTGGGCCACTGAGTAAATGCACGCATACAAGTAGACTGGCCATATTTTTCCTTCAAAAATGAGTTTTGTCTGCAAGGACAACTTTACATGGTTGTTGAAACCAATGTTTTACCTGGCATGTATTCACAAAACATCTTAAGGTTGAGTGTAGCTCCTAACTTGAAGATTTAGGAAAAAATAATAACAATGGGATCTCCATAACAATTTTGAACTCCAACATTTTTGTATTTCCTAAAATGTGATTTATACTTCTGCGTTGAATGATTGCTATACCCCAGAGCGTATAACTTGTGGGGTTTATTTATAAACTAAATTTTGAGAGGATCACGTGCTTATGATTGAACACAGCTGGTACCACATCAGCACAATACACCGATCAGATGAATCCGGATAAATTATAAATCAACAAAGCTTTCTACTCCAGTCATCTTCGTCTTGAAGAATTCCCCCTTCCACCCCAACTCCTCCCCTTCTCTGATAGGGCGGCACGGAGGCCCAGTGGTTAGCACTGTTGCCTCACAGCAAGAACGCTGATGGTTCAGCCTCTCCCCGAGCTAGTCGGCGTTTCTGTGCGGAGTTTGCATGTTCTCCCCGTGTTCGCGTGGGTTTTCCCCGGGTCCTCCGGTTTCCTCCCACCATCCAAAAAACATACAAAGTAAATCGACTACTTTAAATGGCCTCTTAAGGCAATTCTAGTCAGAAATATCTCAGCACGTTCACAAGCGAGGTGAGATCTCGAGACTTACCTGAGCTCAAACTCTCCTCTCGCCCTTTAAACGAGAGGGAGCCCCGGGCTCAAGGATATTCTGAGCTCAGGGCTCTCTCCTGGGACAGTATGCCAAATACGCTTTATTATCAATCATCAGCTAAGTGTAAACTCTTGAAGCATGTAGTTTTCACTGCTGTGAGCAGTTATACTTCTGCACTCTCTCTGTGCTGCTCTGGCAATAGCACTTCCAAAATGTTAGTAGGAAGTGGGAGAGGAGTCTGGATGCAAACCTGGTGCGGTTGCAATCTCATCTGCATGCAATGCTTTTTAATGCCCACACCTAACCCCACCCCTAACCCTTCCTCTCACAGTGACGTCACTAGCTTATGCACTAATTGAGTCCATTGTGTCTGACATTGCAAGTGTGAGACTTGCAGTTTCAGCTTGCATAATCAAGGCTACATCCAGATACTATTGGAAAGTGGGGTTTCTGTGTTCCACTGTGCCAAATTTCATTGCTGGTGATTTGAGTTTATGCCAGAAATGCGTGTGATGCTACTGTAGAAATAACCCAAACTCCCACTCATAATTACACTATTTCATCTTTCGGGAACTGATTGGATCATTATAACATGGGTGTGGCTAACAAAATAGAACAAAACTGATGACTGGACAAATGCAGGGAAAAATTAAACATGCATTCCCTGTGACCCGAAGTGATGAAAAGTGTTAAGGTGTTTGATTAAATATTATGAAGGCAATTACTTTTATTACAAACCATTTGCATGTATAGATACATCGTTTATAGCAAACAACATCTTGAAGACTTTAAGGTTACTCTCTATTCCTTAGTAAGCAGTTTTATGAACAGGTTTTAAAAGAACTTGAAAGCGCTTAGATTAAAAAAAAAAAAAAAAAAAAAAAAAAAAAAAAAAAAACTTCTATTTGGGAGCACTCTTAGTGATCAGATAAAATGTTTTATGATAAAGGCCCTGATTTCTAAAAATTCACAACACAGTGGATGTAGCGTTGGAAAAATCCTTAAACATGGTTTACAAACCACTTCTTTCTTGCTTACACCAAGAGTTGGAATCAACACTTGGTCAAATAAATTGTTAGGTGCACAGACAATCACATCTGATTTTGTGGTAATGTAGCATGTGACTTGTGTATCAATCAACTGGTGCAAGAAATGCTCTGGTTTCATTCTCCTGGGTATATCTGCTTTATTAGCCACAATTCAAAACGGTTGAAAAAACCTGACTTAGATGTGACAAATTTTCAGCATTTACTCTTGAAGCAGATAATGGGCATGTTAGTGTAGTGGTTGAATACCCCCACAGTTCATGTAAAGGTTATAAACAATAACATTTGCAGTTTGCAGTTTTATGAGTAAACAGTGACTTTGTGCATGCCTGTGTGTTAATTTAAATCTAAGTACTGGTGAAAATAATTCAACAAATGTTGTCACGACAAACTGTTGAAAATGCTTAAAAAGAGGTCTCTGAAAAGCAAAGTATCAAGGTCAAATGGGCCTTTTTATAGTGTGAAAGCAAGCACTTCAAAGACAGTGTGAAGGTTGTAAACTTTGCTGTGGCACAAACTGGTAGATGGTTGCTAAGCAATAGGACAGATAGGTCATCCATACAGTAGATTAATAGACAGACAGACAGTCAGACAGACAGGCATATAGACAAATGGATGGATGGATGGATGGATAGATAGATAGATAGATAGATAGATAGATAGACAGACAGACAGACAGACAGACAGACAGACAGACAGACAGACAGACAGACAGACAGACAGA
>CAIGQQ010034267.1:252490-279807 GCA_903798035.1 Danio albolineatus
TATGCATGTGTAATGAAATCTGCATGTGAGTTTTGAAATTAAAACTACCATTTTGATTTTCAGACAGAATGGTGCTTTAAAATACAAATAAACTGTTTTATTATTATTATTATTATTATTATTATTATTATTATTATTTACGTTACACTAAAGATTTAATTAGACTGTATATAAAACTCACTTAAGCAGATTCAATTAACTTGAATTGAGGAACATTGACGCATTTAACCCTTGTGTGCTGTTGTTGGGAATGGTGTCTTGGGTGACTTTGAGTCTTAATTAGGCCTCTGCCTTCTCTGTGTTGCAGTAAACGGAATGAATTTTGGCAAAAATGTCTTATTTTGACACATATTTTGGGAAAATTGCCACACAAACTATTATCTGGTGTTTTACTCTATAGAACTCCATGTATGTATGTATGTATGTATGTATTTATTCAATCGTTCATTTATTCATTTTCTTTTCGGCTTGGTCCCTTTATTAATCCGGGGTCGCCACAACTTATCCAGCATTTGTTTTACGCAGCGGATGCCCTTCCTGCTGCAACCCATCTCTGGGAAACATTCATACATTCTCCTTCACACACATACACTATGGACAATTTAGCTTACCCAATTCACCTATACCACATGTCTTTGGACTTGTGGCTGAAACCGGAGCACCCGGAGGAAACCCACGCAACCACAGGGAGAACATGCAAACTCCACACAGAAATGCCAACTGACCCAGCCGAGGCTCGAACCAGCAACCTTCTTGCTGTGAGGCGATCGTGCTACCCACTTGGCCACTGTGGCGCCCATGTATTTATTTATTTATTTATTTATTTTTGCACTGGTCCATCCAAAGGGTTAATGCTGTCAAATGATGATCAACTGTAAAAATGACACATTCTACCTTTTCCCAACAGGGAAAAACAGAAACAATGAAGAATCCATGATTGTATGCTGTTATTTGCAATCAAAAATAGTCCAGGTCAATGGGGCAAAAACAACCAAAAACATAATGAAAAGGTAGTAAATTTGAACATTGCACAAGGGTTAAACATTAAATAACACTGCATGATTCAAGACACTTCAGGGGACTTCTAAAGACACAGGCAAGGAGATGTCTAAGCATAAATAAAATCAAGTAAATGCATTGTACTGCTCATCAAAACACTGTATCTCTGTATATGTTGTTGTAGTTTGTGTCGCCATAAATGCCATTGCTCTGTTATTGATATATTTTTTAGATTGCACTACCTGATAAAAAATACAGTCCATAAACCTTTGGAACAGCTTGTGCACCTCTACTGCATTTGTATTCCAGGCACAGTTGTCAAATGCAGGAGAATGCAGGAAGCGCTCATTACCAGCTGTCATCACTTCTTGCATTAATACCCAGTGTTCAGCTTCTTAAAGAGAGCTTTTATTTGCTGAATCATTTTTCCTTCTTTTTGTCAGTCTCAGGTTAGGCTAATCATCTCTGTCTAGATGCTGCTGCCATAGCTGCTTTCAAAGCAAGGCTTGAAATAAAAAAATACAATAATTTTAGCATCACACCTGCAATGTGATTATACAAAAGAAGTAGCTGTCCTTAGTTTAATGCTTACCACTAAGAAGTTTATTTTCCGTAGCGTTCCTTTTCTAAGGTTTTAAGTGTCAATATGGGATATTTTAGAGGGAGAAGGGTCTAATGCTGAGGCTGTAAACTGTTATACTGTATTTATTTACATGCATTTACATGATTTGTGGTGCTATATGATATACTTTACATATTCACTACCATTCAGTTGTTGGTGAATAAGTAACTTATTCAACACAGGTTCGTTGTGAAAACGTACCACGTATACATTTATGGAAAGCACAAATTATGGACCCAGAGGTTTGTTTGGCTGCATTTCATCTATAAAACCAATGATAAGAGGCGGTATGAGGCCCCCGATGGCTCCTGCCTCAGCTGACCACTTACATGTGGACGGCTTTTCTGCTGTTTGTCCAGTAGATCGCGATATCTGTCCGCGGACTTGAGATGCAGAGAGGAGTTAACCGCAATGACAGGGTTCGAGTCTAGCAAAGAACAGTTCCAAAATGCAGGTAAAACAAGAGGCAAAATAAACAAGTAAATAACAGGCTGAGAACGTGGTAAGATCTGAAAATGGGGTAAAAATCAGGTGGTCGTGAGGGCTTTTCTTTTTCTGGAATGCTTTTGAAAACACTGTCGGTGAGGTTTAGGGAAGGCGGTGGGTGGGTCATTTGGTGCTTTTAAAACATTATTGGTTGAATTTAGGGTGGGCGGTTGGTCAGTCTGTTGACAGCAGCCTCTGGCCATTTTATGCGAGAAGAGCAGGCGTGAATGGCACGCGACAGAAATATAAGATCTGAAAAATTGTACACATCGGCTTCTGCCGCATTTGTAAAACAACAACTGCAAAAAAAACGTACCTCCTGGGACACATTTCACAATCTCCAAAAATGTATATGTATCAATATCAATATGTATCAATAATGTGCTTGGGCTAAACTTATTCTAACTGAGACAGTAAAAGATTGTGAAATAATATAACACATTAATAGGATTGATTTCTTTTTGAATATATTATGAAATAGATGTTATTTCCTGTGATGCAAAGCTGATTTTCCAGCATTATTGCGTATGTCTTCTTGATCCTTCAGAAATAATTTTAATACACTGATTTGGTGTTATGAAATACTCTTTAACATTATCAGCATTGGAAATAATGCTTAATTTACTAAGTTGTGTGAACCTTTTTTTTTTTTTTTTTTACCTTGCAGGGTAAAAGAACAAAACTTGTCTTTACTGTCACTTTAGTAAATGTGGTGTACACTTGCTACATATTAACCTAATGTTTTATATTAGGTATAACAGCAACAAACAAACAAATAAACAAACAAATAAATAGACAGACAGACAGACAGACAGACAGACAGACAGACAGACAGACAGACAGACAGACAGACAGACAGACAGACAGACAGACAGACAGACAGATAGATAGATAGATAGATAGATAGATAGATAGATAGATAGATAGATAGATAGATAGATAGAAATTTGGTATGAACTGAAAAATAAAATAAAATAAAATAAAGGGCGACACGGTGGCGTAGTGAGTAGCACGTTCGCCTCACAGCAAGAAGGACGCTGGTTCGAGCCTTGGCTGGGTCAGTTGCCATTTCTGTGTAGAGTTTGCATGTTCCCCCCGTGGTTGCGTGGGTTTCCCCCGGGTGCTCCGGTTTCCCCCACAGTCCAAAGATATGCGGTATTGAATTGGGTAAGCTAAATTGTCTGTAGTGTATGAGTGGGAATGAGAATGTATGGATGTTTCCCAGAGAGGGGTTGCAGCTGGAAGGGCATCCACTGCGTAAAACAAATGCTGGATAAGTTGGCGGTTCATTCCGCTGTGGCGACCCCAGATTAATAAAGGGACTAAGCCGACAAGAAATTGAATGAATGAAAATAAAATAAAATAAAATAAAATAAAATAAAATAAGTTGTAAAGAAAATAATGAAATTAAATTTAAATAAATTAAATTAAACCTATAATATATTGTAATATTAGTACATTATACAAATAACACAGTATACCATTAATAATAATATAATTTTTGGTCTTTATAAGCAAACATACAAATGGCATGTTTTAAGATAAATGTTCCTTTGACAAGGAAGACTATTTCTGGGGGTTTGTGGAATCTAAAAGTTGAAACCCATGGTGTATTACATTTTATCCATCCACACATTCTCCTGATGTGGCCTGTATTATTACATTTTAATTTAACATTGAGTTTCCATTCCCTGCACATTTCCCCTTAGTTTGAGATCAAATAAAAAGTGTCAGACCCCCTGTAGTACCTTTGTCTAAACAGCTGATCTAAACAATTGTTCAGACAACTGGGAAAAACCTACATTATCTTCATGAATCACCCCTTTTCATCTATCCCAGACCCACTAATTTCACCAAAGATAATTATCATATGTGCTGCTTTACAAACCCGAGAACCTGGAATATAAAACAAGCTATTTGCAAACATCAAAAGGTTACTCTGTATTTCCTCCGCAGGGCTAATTATCCTGTCCTAGAATCTTAATCAAGAAGCACACCATTTCGAGATGTTTGACTACAGCAATCCAGTGACTGGAGAAGGGCATGTTTGTTTTGCAGAAAACGGTTGCGTAGCCATTATGAGCAATCTACACTGTCAGAAAGGATTAGCCGGAGCAAGATGAGCTTAAAACAGAGGCAGTTTTGAAGGAGTTGGGATTCCTCCTCCTCCTCCGCTGCACAGACGCAGTGTGACAGCGCCCCATCACAGATGTTTGTCTAGGTGCGGCGCCAGTGTTTTTGTGAGATTTGCATTCTCTTGTTGTGCCTCTGGCTATCCTGCTTTTCTCTAAACAGCTGCTTGTGTTCGACAGTAAGGCTCTTGGCTCAGAGATGTTTGGAAGGATTGAAAGCCCCTGGAACAAACCGTCTTCGAGATGTATGGTTTTAGCATAACTCGCAGGGGCTGGATTTTGGAAGATTTATTTATGCTCGTTGCCTTTGGTTTATTTACAACTGTTATTTAAAACAACTTGTGTTCATGAATACCTTGACATCAAGTTGGAGCCTCTCGATGCATGACCATATCAAATAAAACGAATGCTAAAACACAAAATCAAAACAGACTATGTCTAACAACAGGTTGTAGTAATGGTTTACTTTATGGCGGATCAACTTATGGGCGGATCTCTCTCCTCTTATGTTTGACGTTTCTCTCACTCAAGCTGAGATCACACTTCACCTCTCTATTGTGGCTGCATTCATTTGCAAACTGGCTGGTTAATTATTACATTTGTCTTTGCCATTTTATCGACTGTTTGTCGAAGGTGGGAGACTGTTCTTTCTGAAGGCTGGCTCACACCTTGCGATTAAAAAAAAAAAAATCCTAAACGATTGTGCCATGTCAGACTGCGCAAACATGGCTCACATGTCACACTGTAAGATCTCAGCTATCATAAAGTTAGACAGAACGACAATGAAGACGTGCCAAACATGAAAGAGTTCGACGTCATCCGGCCTTGACACTATCACTATTTCGCAGTATGAAATGATTCCTTAAAGTAAATGTAAACATGCTGTAGTAGCAATTCTGCACACAACACGCCTCGATGATAAAACCAAGAAGAAAAAAACTGTTTGACATTCCCCTGTGGTCATTTGATTTGTCGCATGGATTGCATCATCAAATTCAGTGCTCCTATTGGTTCTTGGATTGATGCTCAACTCAGCTGTTGTCACACTGCAGGAAAGTGTCTGAAATCTTCTGATGCTGCCAGAACATCTGATCGCAACAGGCATTAAGCGGCTGTCTGTGAACATGTCAAAGCAACGATCAAAGACCACAGATTTTAGCCCAGGATTTCAGGAATATATTAGGATTTCCCAAATCTGTCTCAGATGACAAAATCATGGCTGAAATTTTACAGTGTGAGCAGGGCTTCATCCACATTTTTCTATTCATTTAGTTCAACGTAGGAAGCAGTGGCCCAAAAGATTCACTTGGACTGTTTTGAACCAGTTGAAATTAACTATAATATAGTCATGTGACAACATCCACATCACTTGTTGGTCAGATGAGTCATTAGCCCCTTTTGACACATGCAGACTTTTTTCAGAAAATTAGCAGTAATGTGTATGTATATATATTAGGGCTGTCAAAATTAGCGTGTTACTGCACGCCGATTAATTTGAAATATTGAACGCGTTAACGCAATAACGCTTTTAACGTAGTGGTAGTTTTTTTTTAAATTTCCTGTTGTGGCCGACGTGTGTTCAGGGCCGGTGCGTCCATAGAGGCGACCTAGGCGGTCGACAAGGGCGGCAGAATAGTGAGCGAACCCCCCGGTCCTCACTTTAATTCACAACACCTACCCCCTCCCTCCCGGTCCTCACGTTCATCCGCGAACCTTACATGCCTGTGTTTTTATTTCTGTAATAAATATGGCTTTTCGTGATTAATTATGATTAATCACATACAAAAGTTTGATTAATTAGTAATTTTTTTTTATCAATTGACAGCCCTAATATATATATATATATACAGTTCTGTCTGGTTCTCAAATCTGATTGGCTGATAGCCATGCAATATCCAGCAATATCAGCTTCTTCACTCTTGTGTATTACTCTGCCCACGAGTGAAAGCAGTTCAATAAACTCACTACAGTTTGACATAATATTGCAGCTGTTGGACGACATAATGTACTTCTGAGGCTTTTTTAAGTGAGAATATAGTTGCTTAGATTGCAACTATGCAGTTTATTTATAAGGAAAGGGCCTATTTTAAATATTTTTAAAAATCTCCATCAGCCTGTCTGTCATGTTATCCATCTGTAAGTTGTTGAAAGAGACTGCATAATAAGCCCTTAGAGAAGAAAAACTCATAATTTCTAACTACAGCTGTTCAAATCATAACTAAGTCGATCTCTCTCTTTTGTATGTTGTAGTGATGCATTTATACCATATCATTGCAGTGTATTGAGTGTGAGAGGGGACTCTCAGGAATGTATGCATTTTGTCTCATATCAGGTATGTATGTATTTTGTGTTGGTCACTTTTTGTATAACCCTGAGTTACTTTTTGGATGGCCATCTGTATGTTTCTAATGAGTCTCCTGTTTTCGTTACTACAGACAAGTTTAGTAAAGTGTTCGCTAGAGAATCGTTCAAATACTAGCTCTAAAGTGACGTTGGTGAATTAGTAATGGTTTCTGCTGTTCTGATTTCAGCTGCAGATGTAAATGAATGGAGCAAGAATGTAGTTCCTCATACAAAAGGGTTTTAAGACTCTCCGTGTTTGATTTTCTTTTTTATATATATACAATTATGCCGTTGAACTGTTGTATAAACGCAATATCACACTTGTAGCAGTGCGATATGGCTGTATATCATCAATGGTGGGACATATTACAGTAAGAAAATCTGTTGGAAAATGCATATGTGTTTAGACTGACTAAACAGAGAATGAGACAGAGGCAGTTGAGATGAATCTTTCCACACAGATTCATGGTCAATACAGATCATCCACAGCTGAAAGAATACATGATTCATGCTGACTGACACAACAGAGATGTTCTGCAATGATACAATCAAAATTCTATAACTCAGAAATCTTGAACGATAGGCAGAAAATATTCTTGGATAGCGTTTAAACCAGTAACACCATCTGTCTCAATTAGCAATACCAGTTCACCTTAATATAGACACTCTTGTATGATGTAGGTTGAACGATTCATTCATTCATTCATTCATTCATTTATTCATTCATTCATTCATTCATTTCCTTTTCATCTTAGTGTCTTTATTAATCAGGGGTCACCACAGTGGAATGAACCGGTAACTTATCCAGCATGTGTTTTACACAGCGGATGTCCTTCCAGCTGCAACTTATAATAGGGAAACAACCATACACTTTAATTCACACATATGGACAATTTAGTTCATCCATATCACCTACAGCGCATGCCTTTACTTGTGGGGGAAACTAGAGCACCCCGAGGAAACTCACAAGAACATAGGGAGAACATGCAAACTTCACACAGAAATGCCAACTGGCCCAGCTGGGGGGTTCGAACAGCACAACCCAATGTGCCACTGCACCACCCAGGTTGAAAGATATGGAAATAAAAGATAATTAAGGATTCATTTTCAGTTTTTCCAAAAGCATTCTGGAAAGACTGCAGTGTCAAAAGAACCTTTGGTGATGGTCAACTGAATACACAATTATTTCTTCAACAAATGGGTGAGTGCTGCTCTGTCTGCTAGCTTTGCTTTATTGATATTGATAAAAGAGAAACTGCTTCACTGATGGCCTTCCATTGCATTTATTTGAAAGCCTTTGAATTTCAAACTGTCTCTTTATATATAAAATGATTGATGTGAATTCCTTATGTAAGTAATTCATTTATGATTTAGACATTTTTATTCTTCATAATTGCCTTTGTGAGTGAATGTACTTGTAGACCAGCGCAGCCATGGAAATGCATTCATCCTGTGCATTTAGAGTAATGCAGAGGATGAATGAATATCCTTGCACCCCCATAGGGGATATGACTGCAATAATCACACTCAGATTACAAAACTAAAAGAGTTCTAAATGGCTACATTTGGGCGTCTTCTTCTTTTAGTTCTTTTTTTTTTTTTTTTTTTTAAGTAAGGAACAATTGGGTTCATCTCATAAATATGCAACAGTACTGTGTGTGTTTCCTCAGCTGAGAAGCAGGTGCCCGCAGAAGCATTTTATGAACATTTAAATGCAGGAAACTTAGTATTGCAGTAAAAATGTGAACTATTGCAATGCTTCTGTTCAGAGCTGAGCGTTTGTGCATCTTTAACAGAACTCGGTTGCTTGGTTATCTTTGTTATGGAGTGCTTTAGTGACAAGACAGTTTTAATGGATTAACCTGAAATCAACAAAATCCTGGTTACCCCAACAAGAAGCCATTAGAATATATGCTTGTATAATGTATATGTTCTAAATATGATCAAATAAATAAATTAATTGATTCATTTTCTTTTAAGCTTAGTCCCGGTATTAATCTGGGGTTGCTACAGCAGAGTGAACTGCCAAATCATCCAGCACATGTTCCACGCTGTGGATGCCCTTCCAGATGCAATCCATTCCTGGGAAACATCCATACACATTCACATACTCATTCACACACATACACTACGGACAATTTAGCCTACCCAATTCACCTATACCACAAGTCTTTAGACTTTGGACTTTGGATGCACCCGGAGGAAACCCACGCAACCACGTGGAGAACATGCAAACTCCGCACAGAAATGCCAACTTACCCAGCCAAGGCTCGAACCAGTGACCTTCTTGCTGTGAGGTGATCGTGCCACCCACTATGCCACCGTAGCGCCCTGAAATAAATGAATAAATAAATCAATTCTAATGCAACTATCTAATTTTCAAACGACTTTGAACCAATGAAAAACACGTGTAAATGTCTGATCTTGATTAAAAAAAATAAAAAAAATAAAAAATCTCATCCCTCTCCTTGCTTCCTCTGACATTCATACATTTATTTATTTATTTATTTATTTATTTATTTATTTATTTATTTATTTATTTATTTATTTATTTATTTATTTATTATTATTATATTATTATTATTATTATTTTCAAGATTTTTCAAGATTTTCTTTTTCTTTAGTTCTTACATATCTCTGATGGTTCAGATCTCTCTATCCCTCTATGTGATTTGTCTGATCTCTCTGTCTCTCTCTGAATGGTCGGATCTCTCTCTTTTTCTCTCTCTGATTGGTCAGATGAACATATTCGATGAAAATCCCATTCATTATTCAGCATATGTTTTGTGCATCGGATGCCCCTCCAGCTGCAACCTATCTCTGGAAACATCCATACACACAGTCATAAAATCATAACAATATGTAAAAATGAAATAATAATACTAATAATAATAATAAAGCAATAATTATTATTAAGAAAATATAGAAATATAATAAAATGACAATTAGTAACCCACAGTAAACAAATCATTAACAAATGATCAATAAAATTACAAAATGATAATTATAATAATGACTAATGATCAAATGATTAAATAAAATAATTAAATCATGAATAAATGAAAAAAAAATAATGTAAATAAAATGCAACACAAACGAATGGTTGTTTTCTTGAAGCAACACACACATAATTGTGCTACCAGGATTCTCAGACCCCTAGTTAGATTCTTCACAGTGAAGATGTTTGTCATGTTTACTGCTTAGTCCTATTAGCAGTTATCCTAACATGACATGACATGAGATAAACATGAGATGTTTTTAAGCATATGTCATGACGAACAGATCCAGAAAATAAAAAAGGAATATTTGAAAAAGAACACTGATGGAAATTAGAGAACACTTTCAGATTCTCTATGTTATTGGTGTGTATCTGTCAACTTAAATAAAAATAAATAAATAAATCTGACAAACTCTGTTTAACTGGCGGCCAAATTTTTCTGTATTCGCAGATGTGAGCCATTAATCAGACATTCAGCCAAAGGTCTGCGTCTGTGCATGTGTCATTTCTGACTTTTGGCCTAAAAAACGTATTCCTGTAGCACTCTGTTGCAATCATTTTAGCATAATTTGGGAAAAAGATCTATGTCAGATTCATCAATAATGGCCCCCTCATTTAGAAAGCAGGTCAACAGGTGAAAGCAGGAGAACATAACCAGAAATGTAAATGACCACATTGGATTAAAACTAGCCTCGGTTTTCTTGTGACTTCAGCAGTGCACTGATGAAATCGAATACATTTTTACATCCATACTGTACAGTAACTCAACCAAATCACACTCCCTTAAATATGCATCGGAAGAAGGGAGAATAAAGCCCGATCAAATGAATGCCAAATCAGTCTTTGCTAAGCTATGTTTATCTGCTTTAATGAGCAAACACCTCTTTGTTGAAGAAAACATTCAACTTTGTAGATGAATTCTAACGAGGTCTGCAAAACAACACCTTTCTTGCTATATGACTTGTTACAAAGAGACTTATTTTTCACTTTGTTCTGAAAGTGTTTAACGCAGAAAAAAAAAAAAAGCATGACTTCAGCATGAGCTTCTATTTCTGTTAATCAAGCTTTGAATGGATGTACGTTATATAAACTTACGAAATGTAGATAATTATAGTTGCCTGAAACGACAAGCAAGGTGCAAAACCAACAGTCTTCGGGATCCATAGATAGAATTTGTTGTTCACGGTGCAACATACACCTCGGGCGCCATCAGCTGTGACTAGCATTGCTTGACGAAGGGCATCATTACTGGATGCTATTGCATTGGTCCTCTTTGCACTGTTTAAATCAGCAGAAGAGCTCCTGACTAAATCTGGCATCTGTCAGTGGCCATCAGAGGCTTCATGTATGACTGTGCACTAACAACCACATCACTGCTGAGGTGTAGGAAGATCCAGAGGGCCCTGAGAAGCTCATCACCTGGGTTTGGCTGTGCTCAGACTGAGCCCATACAAAGTAACTGCTGCTGATGAGTGCAAAGTTGCATTCAATCCAGAATCCTGGTCAAGAACATGTATGTGGTGTTACATTGTCAAAAGCGATTTCTTTAAGTGAGTAAACCCGTTGCCTTAAAAGCAACAAGTTGACGTTACTTAGAATGAAAAAATAATAATAATAATAAATTTATAATTATGCACATAGTTTATTTACTTAATAACAATAAGGCAACAAGTTAATTTTTTTTCCATAAAGAGCCCCTATTATGTTTTTTTTTTTTTTTTTTTTACTTGCGTGCAGTGTGTAACACAGCTCTCAGTGAAGTGAAATGTCCAGCTAAGGCTTCAATCTGAAAGTGCACAGTGTTTAAAATTATTGATTCATCCATAAAAGAGTCGACTCATAGTTCCTGCAAGGAATCGCAGTGCTTTCGAGTCTTTAGCCGTTTCGGCATGACGTGGACATGAAACATAAGCCCGGCCCATGTGTGTGCACGCAGCCCCGGGAGATTCGAAACTCCCAACCCTGCCACAAACAACAACAGCGAGCAAAAGTTGCCAGATTGGGCAGTTTTAAATTTGATTGTGCAGGTAAAAACATTTTGGATAGGGTTTGGACTGGAATCAGTCAGCTACATCTGGCAACACAGAGAAGAGCACTGTGCTCGGCTGGATGATTTTGGAAGTGTGCAGATGAACCAGAGATGAGACTGTAAAGAGTCAATGAGGTTTATTTCTGCAGAAATGCCTCAGCATTATAGCCCAGCCTTGTGCTGTGTTCCCTCTGAGGAGTGCTTCTGAAATCTACACGCTTATAACGGAGGATTCGTCGACCGTTTGTTAAAGGAAGGATCAGAAAAGATGTATGCAGGAGCGGACTGGCCGTAGGGAGCACCAGGGCATTTCCCGGTGGCCTGACGGTAAATCTGGCCTGCTATCCAACAAGTGAGTGCGTGCGATTAAAACGGTTGCCTGATTGTTTTCTCCAGCTTGTAAATTATGTATTTAATTGTGTTTTGTAACTTTTAACTGCTTGTAGTGCATCTGGTTAACTTGTATTCTCATATCGCGTCTAAAAGCACGTTGTAAACGCGACACGTGCCGCTTTGTTTACAGATTAAAACGCGTTTGTGAGTTTGCGTTTCACTACTGTTTGTCGTTGCTATGGCTACATCAGCTCTCCTACACATGTGCGGCGGTCCTGTTTAATAATGGTTCTGCTTTTGCCGCGGTGTGCCCTAATACTGCATGTGTGTCGCTGTTTTTACTTCTGGTTAAGAATAGAGAAATATGCTGGGAGACCGGGGGGGTTAGTTTTGGGGGTGAGGTGTCTGAAATATGGGCGACTACCAGGAAAAATTAGTGTTGGCAGATATGCACACACACACTATGACTACTTCAGTATTGATAAGCCGTGGTGGGCATTCTCTCGCATTGAATGATGTCGACCAATCGCAACAGACTGGGTCATCGGTCCAATCAACGCAGTTTAGCATCGCGCTAAGGAGGGGTTTTGGAACAAATAAATCACTGAATGATTCATATAGGAGTCACTGGGATAATTAGCTAAAAATAAATGCATATTATAAGACAATGAAAGTGTTTTTGACCATGCATGCGTAAAATCCTGATGTTGGAGACCCCCAAAACCAAAATATGACCCTTTTTAATGTATAATAGGGGCTATTTAAGTCAAATCAACTAATTGCTTTTTATAGTGTAGGATTGTTACATTTGATGGATTGACCAGGCTGCATCACAAAGACTTCTTCTCGGATTTTTCCGCCTCCAGATGTGAATGTTCTGTTCTCCAGTTTTGAGGGAAACCAGATGCTGCCTCCTTAGAGGAAAACGTTTAGGATCCCAAGCTCATGAAATATGCATGCCTGTCATGACATTTTTGAAAAAAAAAAAAAAATGATGTTGTGCTGCTTCATGCATGTTTCGCGGCAGTTTCAGCATCCTGTGAGTGGCAATAAAAAGCCTGATCAATTTACTCTGAAACTGACAAATGTGACTGAGGACACGTTTTTTGTTACATGTTGCAGTTTGGAAATCAAATGGTTGTTTTCATATAAAAGGTTTGTTTGTTTGTTTCTTGATGGCCAGTGGGTGAAAACTGAACTGCTAAACCAACCCAGATTTTTAGATACCCAATGCTCAAAAACATCCCAATCAAAGTTGTCCCTTTATTAATCTTGGGTCGCCACAGTGGAATGAACCGTCAACTTATCCAGCATATGTTTAATGCAGCGGATGCCTTTCCAGCTGCAACCCATCACTAGAAACACCCATACACACACCAACGGACAATTTAGCTTACACAATTCACCTATAGCGCATGTCTTTGAACTTGTGACCATAGGTCGAGGTGGACACCCATGACATGTGGAGTCCCACGAGGCTCAATTCTGGCACCTCTCCTGTTCAACCTTTATATGCTCCCTCTGAGCCAAATAATGAGAAAGAACCAAATCTCCTACCACAGCTATGCTGATGACACTCAGATTTACATAGCCTTACTGCCTAATGACTACAGCCCCATTGACACCCTCTGCCAATGCATTGATGAAATTAACAATTGGTGCCAAAACTTCCTTCAGTTAAATAAAGAGAAAACTGAAGTCATTACATTTGGGAACAGATATGAGGTTCTCAAGGTGAATGCATACCTCGGCTCTAAGGGTCATACAACAAAAAATAAGGTCAAGAACCTTGGTGTGACTCTGGAGTCAGATCTCAGTTTCAACAGTCATGTCAAAGCAGTAACTAAATCAGCATACTATCATCTCAAAAACATTGAAAGAATTAGATGCTTTGTTTCCAGTGAAGACTTAGAGAAACTTGTTCATGCTTTTATCAGCAGCAGGGTGGATTACTGTAATGGACTCCTCACTGGCCTTCCAAAAAAGACAGTCAGACAGTTGCAGCTCATCCAGAACGCTGCGGCCAGGATTCTGACCAGAACCAGGAAATCAGAGCACATCACACCTGTCCTCAGGTCTTTACACTGGCTCCCAGTTACATTCAGAATAGATTTTAAAGTATTACTACTTGTCTATAAATCACTAAATGGCCTAGAACCTCAGTACATTACAGATATGCTGACTGAATACAAGCCTAACAGATCACTCAGATCATTAGGATCACATAAACTAGAAGTTCCAAGAGTTCAGTCAAAGCAGGGTGAATCTGCTTTCAGCTATTGCGCCCCTTGCTGCTGGAATCAGCTTCCAGAAATGATCAGATGTGCTCCAACATTAAGCACATTCAAATCAAGACTGAAAACACATCTATTTAGCTGTGCCTTTACTGAATAAGCACTGTGCTACGTCCGACAGATCGCACTATTGTGTCTTTCTTTTCTTTTCATTCTTTTATAACTTGTCTTAACTCATTTTAATCTGTTTTTATCTGTTTTTTATTATTTGTTTTTATTTTCTTATACTTAAATTTTATTCCTGTTTATGTAAAGCACTTTGAATTGCCACTGTGTATGAAATGTGCTATATAAATAAACTTGCCTTGCCTTGCCTTGCCTTGTGGGGGAAATTAGAGCAACTCACTCAATTAGAGGAAACCCACGTGAACACATGGAGAACATACAAACACCACACAGAAATGCCAGTTGACCCAGCCGAGGCTCGAACCACCAGCTACCTGCTTGCTGTGAGGTGACAGCACTACCCACTGTGCCGCCCTCATAATTTTTCTTTATTATTATTTATTAATGTTTATCTATTTTTTTTTCTGTTGAGCCTTCAGCTCAGTTTGATCACTCTTTAATGTAGTTTGTTTAGCATGTTATTACATAACAAATTCAATTCACTGGATTTATGTCTTTGATATGAAAAAAATATAGGTTTTGGGCTTAATAAAGCAGTGCTGATTGACTTGCTGTGCCACTTTTTATATTTACAAACATACAAATGCACAACAACTTTAGAACACTACACTAAAACATAATAAAATACAATAATTAAACTTCAGTTGCTAAGGTTGACCATGAGAAATATTGAAAAAATGCTTAATATAAAAAAAGATATCTTGATTTTTTTTTCAAGAGGTACATGGGATTCACCAACATGAAACAACTTTTTGTTGTTCTAAAAAAAAATAAAAAAATAAAAACAACAACAAAAAAAAACAACTTTGAATAATTTCAGACCCTTGAGAAACTTAAGACCCTTGAAAACTTTCATAAAATGCCAATTGAGAGCTCTTGTAGGCTTCATAGATGACAGATTAACATTGTTTTTATGTTCGGACATCCACTGCCCCAGTCAGAAGTCTTTCTGAGAGGCACGCATGTATATTTCGTAATGGAGTGTTGTAGGGAGGACTGGAGTGCACAGCATGTGCTTTTGGAGATTCACAGCCTGCTTTCTTTGCAAGACCTACAGCCTACTGGGCTTCAGTGATGAACAGAGGAAACAAGACATTGCAGCAAGTGTCATACGAACCAGAGTACTAGAAGTCTGATCAGCTGTTGCCTGGGTTTTATGTGCTTGTTTATTATCCTTGATGACTTATTATGTGCTTGACAATTCAAAAGTGAGAATGATAAGAATTTAAAATGCTTTTTTGAAGGAATCACAATTAATTAAACTTTTATATATATATATAATAAACGAATGTCAACTAAATTTTTATGTGTTTTATGTTTTTCTTGATTTTCTTATTAAAATTGTATTTAATATTTTTACTCAACAGATTAACCCGGCCCCCACATCCACACCAATAAAATGGTCTGATGAGGGACATATGAGACATGGGAGTGAGCGTCCTTCATGTCCATTGGTGCAACTAATCTGGAGGACGGATGCCTTTGAGTAGGGGTGTCCAAACTTGGTCCTGGAGGGCCGGTGTCTAGCTGAGTTTAGCTCAACCTGCTTCAACACACGTTCCAGGACGTTTCTGGTATATCTAGTAAGAGCTTGATTCGCTGGTTCAGGTGTGTTTGATTATGGTTGGCGCTAAACTCTCCAGGACAGCGGCCCTCCAGGACCGAGTTTGGACACCCCTGCCTTAGCGGAATCCAAATGTGCAGATCTTGGTTTTAACCAGGGCTTAATTTGTGCTGGAACATGCCGGATCCAGATCTGGAACCTCTGAAATCTGATCCAGCACCTCATTTTACAGATCCCCCTCCTCAACCGCTCTGCTCCCCTGTCCGCTGTGCACTTTCACTTTCTTCTGCGACTCCCCAACCCTCTTCACACCCCCTCTCCCCCGCTCTTCACTTGTGCCCCCGACAAACACCCACCCCCCACCCCCTGTCACCACTTTCATCTCTCCATCCTCTGGTACCATGCAGGATCCATTACACCAACCTGTTCAAAAATTAAGCACTGGTTAAAACCCACCATTCTTTTGGGTAGGATGAAGTATGAGCAGAAAAAAAAACTCACTCTCCACCTCGGCTGGAGAGACTGGCTCGATTAAATCCTTTGCCAGGAGGATAGCATTCTCGCTCAAGGCAGTGGCGGATGTGACATTGATTGGTATGAAAGCTCGGGAGGTCGTATGGGGAACTGAATTGCATAGCTGAATCTGACCATCTGTATTAGCCAGTGCAACGGGCTGGGCAGCGCTAACCAGGCTGACAGAGCCCGAACGAGTCACTCCACTAGAGTGTTTACTGACACACTCATGGTGGGGCAGCTCGGGATGGGGAGTGCCCACCCTGGGAAGTGGCGTGTCCCGAGGAAGAGCTGAAAATAAGAGATTAGCTCTTACCTTCCTCCCAGGATCTTGCAAAGAGGATGGAGGTCTGAGAGAAAGGATCCCATCCTCTGATACCCTCGGAGCCTGTGGCAAAGTGCACCAAGGTAGTGAGCTGGAAGGCAGCAAGTCCCGTGTTGGTAGCTCTCAGGTTTTACACTTGGAGAGGGGAGAAATTTTTCCTTGGTTACCAGCTACCGCGTGTAGTGCACTGCATTTATTTGCAGGTAGGAGCATTTATTTCCACTGGGGTCGGTGTGGTCCTCATCTTCTCAGGCGTCATGTGGTGGGGGTGTCAACTTCATGCTTATAGCTTGATGTGGCCGCTAGACATTAGAATTGGCTGTTGTGGAGGAGTGGATACTGAAGGTGCAGGAAGGATGCTCTCTGTGAGGAGCAGCCAGTGTGGATGGGCCCAGCAGAAGAGCATTTTTACTAGCCCAACTTTCAAGATGACTTTCACCACCAAGGACTCCTGGGTAAAGTCCTAGACAGTGTTGCCAAATAGGCCTGCCTGGGATATGGGAAAAGAAAGTGAGCTTTGTTGGCGTGGTGCATATACAGTATACCAAGGTAAGCCAAGGCTCGTGTTCCTGGACCACTGTGTGGCCATTGTCAGGGCACGGGCTGTCGACTTGGTGATCATGAGAGCATAGTTGGCCACCAGGCCATCAACAGCACTGGATACATGAAGATTGATCTCTCTGTATTTAACTCAGCAGAAGATATTTCTTCAGTTGTTTGAGGCTTCTGAAGCTAAAAGTCTAGCTTGCTATCCTTTGTTGGCCATATACTCAGCCAATTATAATCAATTGGACCTGTGAGCAGCTGCGCCTTGCCAATTCATAGGCATTCATTGGCCCTTTTTCTTTCTCTTTAGAGTGATTGGTCTTCTGGTGATTCCCAATGTATCATTGACACAACATTGAAGTTCTTTATATGAAGGAGAACTTGATTTTTAATTTACCAATGTTAACAAAGATGCATAAGTACAGTGATAAATTTATTGTTGATTGTTTTTTTTTTTCATGTTATGAAATACAGTTTGACCATTTTTAAAAGTGTTAGCATTTTTAACTTGTACCTAGGCGTTTCCAAAAAAACAGTATCAAAAAAACAAAAATCCCTATAATTAAAAATGACAAATACTGTTGCAACTTTTCAATCAAGTTATGTAGCATTTAAAAAAAAAGTACTTTAGTGTTTCATAACCTTGTGCGATGATGGAGGCTGTTTTTACATTTACATCACAAAGGCAAAAATCACACAGATAACTACGCAAGGTCATCTGAGGATGATCTGTTAAAACAGGGCCAGGAAAATAGTTTTTAGAAAGTGTTTGCTGTTCAGGACCATCAGCAGACCATGAAGATTAGAGCTGCTCACATGAATAAGCATTTTGCTTGTCTAAAAACAGCCCGCTTTTTTCCCTGTAGTGGCACAATAATAGTCAGCTATTTCATCTATTCACATGGTATCAGTAGCTTCAAAGCATACGTCTTAGACCAAAATAATAGCTTTCACTGCTTCTCTGTTAATTATAGAAACTCTGCAGCCTCAGCATCTTCACACGTCCCGATGCCGGCGGATCAGTGCATTTATTTTCCAAGGAGAGATTCCCAATGCTTCTTTTTTTTTTGTCATCCATAATAAATTGTATCTTCTTCAGTGTCTTCAGATGCAGGTTTCCACTACAACATGATCACGGTACACTTAATGCACAATATCATTTCATTAATAATTTACTTTGAAACATAAAAGCAGCCTTGCCTAAGGATATAAACAACCATCTCTCCAACATATGGAGATAATGCATATTGCACTAGACTCATACTAAAACCCTCTCTGGCTTGCCTTTAGTAAAACACATTGATGTGTGTGAACCCGTAGTTATTGCTTTGTGTACATGGCCTAGAGAAGCAAACGTAAACAGCTAGCATTGCCATCAAATGTTCTACGTGACATGTTTTGGCAAATCAGACTCTTGGTTGAACCAGATGCAAAGCAAACTCGGGAACCCTCTCTGCGCTCACTCGCTGTAAAAACATCAGGGGTGTTAGGTGTTGCCGCAAACACATCAGAGATGTTTTCACAGTATTCAAACATATCGGATCTCACACATGAGCGAGCAGCTGTAAAAGGCAAGGAGGCTTGTCGTTTCTCTCCTTGACACCAGGCTTCCATCACATCTGGCAATATGGAATAATTGGTTGTTTGCATTGTTTGTTAAGGGTCACTGGCAGAACTAGAGTGATGAGTTACACCTGAGCTTCATGCCACACTTTCCATTAGCATGCGGTTTGTATCCAAATAGTATCAATAGAAGCCGTTTTGCATTTATGATTAATTGTGCAAAACATGGCCCTTGGAATACAGCTATTATGACATCAGAGGTTGAGCAAACTGAAACTGTGAGCCATTTTGACTGCTAATTTTGGTCATTTGCATTCCATTCAAACACTGGCAAAGTATTTTAAGGTGTTACAAAACACATTCAGAATGCTAATGAAAGCTATATTTACCTGTCGCCATTGTGTGTGGCATTGTGTTTATTTTCAGCTTCAATATGTAGTGAAATATGGTCTTTGTCACAGGTGTAGGGTGGGGAAAGGAGCGAGAACTCATATGCAGTGACAAAAACATGAGTCTATTATAAAATAAAACAAAAGGCAACAAAAACTACCCAGAGGGGGAAAACATTAACAAAACAAATGAACAAACACACTTTACTGGGGGAGAAAAGCAGGCTGGACAGGACTGGACAAGACAAAATACGACGAAAAACTGGCAAAGAACAGCAGACAAGAGGAGACTATAAAGAGAAATAATTAAAGGCGTGAGCCCTGAGCTCATAAGGCGAGAGGAGAGTTTGAGCTCAGGTAGATCTCGAGAACTCCCCTGCAGGTAGCTAATGAATGGATAGTGATCACTATGAAAAGATAACTACTTACTAGGAGCATGTCTATGGTGTCGATTTGTATTAGTCAATTAACTTAAGTTGCATGTTTTTGGAAGGTGGGAGAAAACCAGGGAACCCGGGGGAAACCTACATGAGCACAGGGAAAACGTGTAAACTCCACACAGAAACATCAGCTGGCTTGGTAAGGACATGAACCAGTGATGTTCTTGCTGTCAGGCAACAGTGCTAACCACTGGGCCACCGTGCCACCCATCTAGGAAAGAAGGAGGAGTAGGGGTGGAAGGGGGGATTCTTCAAAGGGGGATATGGAACTTAGGGTATTTATAGTGGCTTAGGACTCATCTGATTGGTGAATCATAAATTGGATAATGTGGGACCAGCTGTGAGCAATCATCTGCACGTGATCCTCTCAGAATTAGTTTATAAATAAACTTCACAAAGTACACGGCGCATGTTAACATGAACCACATGCTAAACAAAACACCAACAGAAGACTGAACGCAAGACACGAGTACACGAAAAAATGAAAATACTCACCCTGCACTCACTCATGCAACATGCATGTTCCCTCCAAGCACCAACTGAACCCAACTAGATTGAGACACCGAGAATGAAACAGCACACCGCAGACAGAACAAACACAAACACCAGGATGAGAGCACGCACATAAGCACGCCCGGACCCCACGCGCGCCCTCATCAAGCAGGAGCGTGCACGGCCCAAGCGCAGCTGAGACAATGCTTGTACAAAGAAGAACACAATGACAGAAAATGAGTGCTCGATGCGAGAATACTTGAGCCGAGCACAATTTACTAGACAAGACAGGACTAGTGTCTGGACTCAAAAACAAGAGTTTAAACCAAGAATAAAAACAAGAATAAAAACTAAAAAAGTGGCAGAATCCTAACAGTCTTTTAACATGGTCTATTGAAATGCTTGATTCTGATTGTCTGGAAGATGTGCAATAAAGAGTTTGACCATAGTTTGACCATAGTTTGACCATAAGTGGACTTCCCTCAAACATTAGTGGTAATCAGCAATTGCTATGAGAACATCACCTTAACATCACGTGCTCTCCACTGCCAGGCTCATTTATAAACCAGGCACGTAGAATGGAGAGAGAGATTTAAACTTTGTCATTGATAGTCTTAGGTTTAACCATATTAACTCTGTTATTCTGCTTCACAATGATGTTTATCAACTTGCAAATATGATAAACTTTTGCAACGAGGTATAGCTAACACATTACTATGAGCTATTAGATATGACTGTGTCATTTATATGCACATACACAAATTCACCATCATGCATGCTTTCTCTCGATCACTGTCTTCCTGTGATTCAGAGCAGGGGCAAGAAGATTTAATGTGGTATAACTGGTGGTAATTCAGCCATATTGCACTGCAAAACGCAGAACAGTTTTTAACTTGTCTATAATTGGCAAATTACTATTGAATTGGTGGGACATTCAATATATTGTCGTCTGTTAAAGGATTTTTGCATTGGGTGGTCCTTTTCCTCCCTTAAATGCTCAGCAAGCCATTGATTATTCTTTACAAAAGTGATTTAGTCCTCATTTTGTGCAGTTTCATTCATATAATTTTACTGAACGATTTTTGCACACAAATTGCTATTCACAAAATAGCACCGCACCCCATCAACTGAATCATGCTAAAACCTTGCAGATCTTGTGTAGTATGAACCTGTCATAAAAGATATTGAGGGACAATTGAAAAGTGTTTTTTTTTTTTTTTTTTTTTTTTTTTCCATTTTGACAGATAAAAAGAGATATTTGATATAGTGTGTTCCATTCTTGACCATGCAGGAGAAATGTGAGTGAGGATTTGAGGAGAGAATGTGCAGTCCAGTGTAAAAATTCATAAGATTTTGATCAAAACATTGAATGACCAGATCACATAACCTCAGTGTCTATTGTCGTTCCTCCCTCTGCATATGAGAAGCCAAGAACCTTCAACACAGCATTTGATAAGACAGAAAGCCACAGAAGTTATGAACCAAGGCACATTGGAAATATTGTACGTGCCGCTGCCTACATTTCTGCAAAGCTTCAAAAACAATCCTATACATAAAATTGACTCCAGTTTTCAGCAGAAATAAATATTCATGGCAGTAAAACAACAATCTTTTATGCGTTTTGACACAATTATTATGGAGAAAATTATCAATTAATGAAGACTTTTGGGATTCCATGTTATCATCTCATCAGGCTTTTACCGCAGTGCCAAATTTAAATTCAAAATTTAAATTAGCGCAAAACTAATTCACTTTGACATATCCATGGCATGTTAGTGTCCATATGTGTAGCTTTTCTGACATTATGTATTTGTTTGATAGCTCATCTGGTACAACGCAAGACCCATCTGGAGTTTGATATCATCATTCAAGACACATTCAGTAACCGGTGTTCTGAAATTAATCTCACAGCAAACATAAACAATCGGAGGCATTTATTTTACTCTTACTGTAGCATGTCTTAAAAATAAAACTAGGAAGAAACAACAATAACAACAAAACAGTTTCTACATTTCCCTATCATGGTTTAAAGTTGTTCTAGCTCAGTATAATAAAGTGTTGGTAAAGAAGCAATGAATTATAATTTTGCTGGACATCGCACTGTAACATTATTATTATTATTATTATTATTATTATTATTATTATTATTATTATTTATTTATTTATTTATTTATTTATTTTACAAAATTATTGTGGAATTAGTTTCTTTTTACACAAATCATATGCACAGAGACATATTATTTATGAATAAAGGATTATTTCATGCAGTAATTTGCACAAATCCAAATAAATACCACAAAACAACTTAATTATTTAAATTTTTTGTTTAACAAAAGAAGACATGAAGAAAACTGAAAACCTGTAACCACTGACATCCATAGTATGTAAAAGCACTGCAGTGTTTGGGTGTTTTGTGTTTCTGTGAGGTAGTCTACCAAAATGTGTATATTTCATACAAAGCATGAAGCTGCAAAAATGAAAATGTGAGCATGCACAATATGCACTCTGAATATGTGTTTGCAAGCCGCAGGCCTTCATTGGAAATAACGAACTTGCACTCACAGAAGACTGAAAAAATTCAAAAATGCCTCCTCAGATTACTAAATTAATGTTAAGAGATTGTAAACTATTTATTTGGGCTGAATTTAAACAAATTAAGTTGAACATTACAAAATTTTATTTGTTTGAATTCAACATATAAATTGTGTGCAACAATTTTACAGACATTTTTTTTTTTTTTTTCAGTGCATAAGCAGGTATGCTTCACTTCACATTCACACATTCCCTTCACTCCCGATCCTGCACAAAAATTCAATTTAGCCTGTTTAGGCTAAGGTGGACCATCATGTGTTTGGGCGCCAGTGTCCTCTTTGGTGACGAATATTGTCGTAGGATGCTTTCTATTCATGTGCTTGAACATGTTGCTGGTCAAGTTAACAGCAGTCGAAAGTTCTTTAGAGACTGGACATAGACTTCATTTTACATCAATATTTTTGTTTTTACACTCAATGAAATCAAAGTAAACCCTGCATTTCCTCTTGAAGAAACAACCACTCTCGTCAGCAACCATTTCATCTCACGTTCTCCAGCAACTTAAACGCAAATGCTTATTAACTGATGTTGCAGCGGAAAACATGATTTAAAAGAAGCATTGTTTTTCTTCTAAAAACTATTTGTAATGTTACACAATTACATTGACTTTAGTAACTGTAATTAAATTACACAAATTTAAAATGTAATTCATTACATTACTGCGTTCCCCAAAAATATAATTAGAAAACAGTAACACGTTACTGTGTAACGCTTAGCACCCAACTCTGGTTCAGAGCAGAGACAAGCAAACATTATCATTACATTACTGCGTTCCCCAAAAATGTAATTAGAATAAAGTAACACATTACTGTGTAACAAGTTACACCAAACGCTGGTTCAGAACATAACGTCCATAGAAGTTGTTTTCGCGGGAGACAAGCAAACATTATCACTGTGTTTGCACTTGCTCAGTCCTGCTTGTCTCTAAGGTAGGTGATACACAGACACACACACACACACACACACACACACACACAAACAAACGAATGAACGTTATGAAAACTAAAGTTTGTTGTACAGTTTCCCTTTTGTTTTGTATAATTGCATCCATATCAGAAGTGGACTTGATCAGAGTTGATCAGGTGGAAAGAGGTTTATGTTATGGCTTTCAGTTCAGAAGATATCATTCACACTAGCTAAACATTCCAAACTCTGACGTCAAACAAACCCCTGTGCGGGCCAAAACAGGTAGTGTGAAAGCACTTTTAATCACATATTTTTTTTTTTCCTTTAAAAACATACATAGCATGTTTCATATTTGCAAAAAAAATATAGACAGTGCCCTCTAGTGGATAAGCCATCTGAAACGTACAACAAAACAAACCCGGAACAATGTATTTCACAAAAATATAAACTAAGGCACATATTTGAAATATAAACTTGTTTAGAAAACCAGAATGGAACTTCATAAGCATGAACACTCTACAACTGTCAACATCTGAAGTGGATCAAAATATTAAATCACTGTTATCCTAAAACCATTGAACTGAACCTAGTTTTGTCTTTTTTTTTTTGAAACTTTTTGATCCACTGATACTGTATATGGATACTCAAACAGCTTGAATTATTTAATTTCTCAAAGTATTATCTTGCCAACCTAATTACACAATACTGTAGTTACACAAATCAATACTTTATAAAGGTATGCGACCAGTCCACAAATACATAACACACTCTTGACGTTACACAGACTGGGTCTCATTTTGCTTCTTCGCCTTTATACAGTAGGAAACTCTAGATGCTCCCCAGCCAGAGATGAAGTCCCAGCGCATGTCAAAAGTCCATCATTTCTCAAGAGGTCAGCGTGAAGAGAATGCAACCTGAGATTTATCCTCCCTAATCCACCCCAACATTTCTCAGCTGTCATCCGTAACCTGACTCAATACCGGTGAATGATTGGCTCAGACAAGGTCAGTTCTTTTAGATACTGCATCATGGCTCTCTTCAGCAGAGCACAGCACGCTGATTTCACAGGACGCTTCAATCAACTAACAAGAAGGCAGAGATTATCAAACGACAGGCCATGCTGGCTCTTCTTTTCGGGTTGCGCTTTCTGGCTTCACACAGAAATTCTAACAGCATCTTGGAATTTTGGAGTAAAAACAGTAATCTGCAGGAGCATTTTTGTTGTGTTATGTGCATGCATTGCACCAGTTTTCAACCATTTTTATTCTGTAACGTTCAGTGATGATCATTTATAGTGTCAGCAAGAGTTTACATAAAATCATCATAATTTACTGTAAAAACTTCAAATAGTTGGCCAGCAGTTTTACATAATAAAATTATAGATGGACACTGCTCTAATGCACTCTGGAAACAACTTCTAGTGCAGTGGTTGGCAACCCATTCATCAATTGACTGGAACTGTAGATCTTTAGCACTTTCACGCTAACTCTCGAAAACAACAACAACAACAACAACAAAAAAAAGACAAAAACAAACAGTAAGTATGAATACACCATGATTAATTTAGGCTCTTTTTTTTCACCCAACTGCTATTTTATTTTCGGTTAACTGTCTCAAACGTTGATATATACAAATCTCCATAATGCTGACATGTTGTGCTCTGCAAGGCAGATTTTTACAAGCACGCAAACAGTGGTGGAAAGAGTAATGAGAAATCAAACATAAGTAAAAGTACCATTACTTGCTTAAAAATGTAGTGCAAGTAGAGTAAACGTTGTAAATATAACTCATATATTATACAAATTATTAAGTATAAGTAAAAAGTAGACCTTTCAAATGTAATCAAGAGTAATGAGTATTACTCTGTGAAAAGCAGATGCATTTACATGTAATTTGTGGATGTGTGTAAACGCAACATTCTGTAGTACATTTAGTTATTGCCCAGCAGGCACGCAACGTCATAAGATGTTATTATTAGGTTAGATTTACGTCGTGATGTCAGGTAACCAAAACTCAATGTCTAGCCAGCATCTTAAGGACAACATTTTTTGTTGACGTTGATATTTGGTTGATTTTAGGTTGTGTTAGAAAGTGACCAATATCCAACGCCGAGGCAACATCTTAAACCAATGCCATATTGACGTCAAATACTGACATTTATTTGTCCAGTATGGGAACCAAAATCCAGCATCTGATAGACGTCATAGTGGTAATGTCCACACAATGTCAAGCTGTAACATCATTAGAGGTTGATTTTTGGTTGGATGTTGGACGTTGGTCTGGTGTTGGGTTCTGACGTCAACCCAGTTTTAATTTCCAAACAAAAGGTAACGTCCCCAAGACGTTGGGGTGCAACGTCAATCTGAAGTCATGTTGACGTCTTATGTGTTTATGGTCATTTTGGTCATCATACAGTAAACATCCGTCATCTTCTCATCAGTCATATGCGTCTAAACAGTCTCCCTGTCATTGCGTGTGAAGATTTTGGACATCTTCTTTTGGGCACTTTTAATGCTTCCAAACAGTTTGCTGCAATTTATAAACCATATCTTGAGTTTGTTCATTATGATGCGATTTACCTTCCGTGTGTGATTTGATTGGACAGGAATCACAGGACTGATTTTTCTATTCCTTATAGACAAAACAAAAAATAAAGTAGTGACTGCAGGTTGAAGGAAAGTAGTGGAATAAAAGTACCGGTACTGCACTAAAAATGTACTCAAGGGAAAGTAAAAGAACACAATTCCAAAACTACTCAAATTACAGTAATCATTAAAAAATGGGAAGAAACATTCATAAGATGCTGAAAGAGAAGTGTGGTGCAAAACATTGGACAAAACTGCACTTACAGTTGCTAAATAATGTTATAATTATTTCGGAATTATCATCAATTCCATGTGTGTTCAATAAAAAAGGTCAGGAGAGGTTTTTCTTCAATCTCAAACATCGTAACAATTTATTGTATACATAATTCGATTCACAGAATTCTGTTATCCTCAATGCAATGCAAAAGTTACATTCAGGAGGTGCGCAACCAAGTTCATTTTCTGACTCCAACTTTTATAGGCAGCTGGTATTAACAGGTGGAGTTTAGTGAAATTTGTCACTTGTCAATCATTTTCCAGTCCTCCATTGGCCACAAAGAATCATACTTCCTCTATCTGCAAATTGTTATAAGATAAGGCATGCTCTGTAACATTCTGTTTTCACACCTTTAAGAACATCGCATTGTAAAGGAAAGCTAAGTGAGATCTTTCCAGTCAGTGGCAAGAAACTTCTACTTCTACAAAAATGCATCATCAGTATGCAAACTTATCAGACTCAACAGAAGATGTTCAGTTAATATTTTACCTTAAGCAATACCAATACATTTGTGTAATGAACAAAAACTATACAAAAAAAAATATATATATATATTTTTTCCTAACAATTATTATGTTTATTAATGCAGTTGTTATAATTGTTGTTGATATTATTATTGTTAGCTCTAGTAGTTAGTAGTAGTACAGGTAGTAGTAGTAGCAGTATTGGTAGAATATTATTATAGGTAATGTGTAACAGTTTACAGTTGCCCTTTATATTATTTTCTATATATATATATTTCTATTTATCTTATTATTTTCTG
>CAIGQQ010034267.1:322855-334298 GCA_903798035.1 Danio albolineatus
TCCAGAAATGTACTCAGGTCTACGTTTTTCTGATGAGCCTGGGTTGTCTATATGACAGTTTTGAGGATTGCATAGGAGGAGCGACAGCACCTGCAATGAAAAGGAAAGGGAATCCCGCCTTTTTTCTGTTTATTTCAGAGTGTTTAATGCCTAAATAAAACAAAACCACAGAACAGATTCACATTTAGGAGCAAGGGGCGGCCCCTGGTGGTTCGGCGGTATGGGTTGCGAATAGGGAGGATCGGCTCTTTAATGTTTATTGACACCCGTCGGAGAACGACTGAAAATACGGAAGAAATACAGGAGAAATACGGGAAAAGACCTTTACGGGATGATAGCGGGATAGAACTGTAAAATACGGGAAATCCCGGAAAATATGGGAGGGTTGACAGGTATAGTGTGTATGCGTGTACATGTCACAGGCATATCAAATAGTTCATAGTAACATGTGTTAGCTACCTCTTCTCAGATATGTTTGTTTATATTTGTTAGTTGGTTAATCCCCATCTGTTTCCAGTAAGGAACATGTCTGTGACCCCAAGAAAGCTCTTGACAACTGTCACTGACTTACTGATTGTTACTAGCTACTACTAATGTTTGAGGAAAGTGCATTTATTTCTAACTGTGACCAAAATATATAACACTGCTTGTTTTCTGTTGGAAATATAAAGTAAAGTCTGTACATTAATAAAATAGCACTATAAAATAGCCCACCCCAATCCCCCCCAGTCTGGACAAATGACAAGAAAGTCAATATTAGGTCAAGACACAAACCATATTTGAAAATGTGTGTCCAACAAGTGCATATTGTTTCCATTTGTTCGGCCCTTGTGTGCTTTCAGTCCCACAGTACAATATTCTTATAGCTTAATTTGTCATATTTAATTGAACTTTACTGCAGCATGTGCACTTTTAAAAAAAGTTGATACAAACTGTTCCAGGGGAAAAGCAACTGAATCAATTTCTGCTTTATTGCTGCATTGTGCTGTGAAATGAGAGTCTTTAACAGGAGAAGCTCTGCGCCTCTGTAAGTTTCTAAGGGCTGCATACACAGACGAATCTTCATAAGCGTTGTTTGGTATTCTGGCGTCACACTCTACCAGAACACACCTCTTACAAACATAATGAATGTTTACTGGCAAAAGGTTAATATGCACTCGGCAGAAAATGAATCAACAGTCTATTAATGAGACTATTAGCAATAATGATGGATAGAGAAACTAGACACCTCCACAGCCAGGATCAGTTTGGATGTATTGATTAGCAGGGATGATGCATTTTTAGATATTGCTTTCTTGATGGTCTGATGGGTAACCCAAAGCATTTTAGTTCAGCATAAACTTATAAATCATTACAGGAACCCGTTGTTTGTTCTCAACAGCAATATTTATATGGTAGTTAAATGCACTAAAATTAACAAGTATGTGTTTATAGCACAATTTATAACACTATAATTATTTTTCATTCATTTTCCCTTGGCTTAGTTCCTTATGTATCATGTTTTATTCAGGGAATGCCTATCCAGATGCAACCCAGTACTGGGAAAAGCCCTTACACCCTCATTCACACACATACAGTACATTATGGCCAATTTATTTAATCCATTTCACCTATAGCGTATGTCTTTGGACTGTGGGGGAGACCATGCAAACATTACACAGGAATGCCAACTGGCCCAGACAGTACTCGGAACAGCTACCCTCTTGCTTTGAGGCAACAGTACTAACCAATGAGCCAGAATGTGCAGCCAGAATGATTTTTCATTATTTTCAATTTGTAGCTAGCTATGGGTAAATTCTATAAGCATTATAGTTTGCATGTCTTGCCGGCCTTTTGAAAAATGTTTGTAAATTGCTTGTTATGCTGTATTATAAGCAAACATCGGAACTGATTGATTGTAGGCGTCGTTGATTGACATTTCCAGCTCAGTTTTCAAGTGAAATAAGAAGAAAAACATAGCTTTGTATATTTTTGGCCATAAAACATGAAAAAAATTAAATCTTATACTAGACAATGATCTTTGTAGATCATTTTCAATGGATGTTTGCTTTTCCTAATTTTGTTTGGAGTGAAATAAATGATGTACTGATGAGCGTTAGAGATCCATAGTCTAAAGCGTTTCCCAACCCCGTTCCTGGAGGCACAAAAACAGTACATATTTAGGATGTCTCCCTTATATGATCCATTAACATCAGATTTTGGAGTCTCTTCTTATGTTCTGATGAGTTGATTCAGGTGTGTTTGATTAGGAAGAGGTTGAACGAGTACTGTTGGTGTACCTTCAGGAACAGATTTAGGAAACACTGGTCGTAACTATGTTAGTTTAAATGTAAAGTTTTTGTAATGACACTAAGCGGGTAAAGTAACAACTTTCCTAACACTTTAGTTCGAATCACAATTCATGCTATTAACTATGGGCCTGCCTATTTTTAAGATATTAACTGTTCTTTAGTATAGTAGTTATACAGTATGATCTTATTCTGCATCCCTAATTTTACCCAAAACCTAATGCTGTATATTGTGACCTAAAATATAGTTATGCCATACAATAACTTCTTTAGATAAAATCTGCAACAAATGCTATTGTTACAGCTCAGAACAATGTTTTTTTTTTGTCAAATGCTTACATGCTGTGTACATTTACTTGTAATAAGCATATGATCATCCACACAATAATCTGGATAAAGAACGTCCATATTAGTCACACTTAATTATGTGATAACAACTACCTAAACTTGATCCCTTAAGGCTGATTTATACTTCTGTGTGAAGCACATGCATATGGTCCAACGCAGCCCTCGCATGGCTGACACGCACCTCTCAAAAATGTAACTACATATTGCAACAATGTGTTGTGATGGCTCGGTTTCGTAGCAGTGATGAGTATGGGCAGGGCTGTGAGCCCAATGGAGTGATTGTTAACAAGTGACAAGTCCTTGAAGGAACTCCAGATGGAAACTTCTGTTTTATGTTTACTTTGTGATTAAAGTTGTTGCATGTCCACCAGTTCCCGCCTCTGAATGAGCAAGTTTTAGCTACAGTACTTGTATATTATGGTAGCATTCAGAAGAAAAATAACAAATAAAAAAATAAAATAAAAAAAAAACCCAACACAGACCACAGACCACATACCACTATACACATTTCTGGAGAGCACTACATATGTCCCAGGAGGTATGTTTCAATAGTCAATTTCAGAAGAGGCCGCTGTGTATGGTTTTTCAGATCTTAAATTTCTTCCATGAGTGCCATTCACATCTCTTGTTCTCGAGTAAATCCACCAGAGGCTGCTGTCGACTGAATGACTGCCCGACCCTTCTCCTTTCCTAAACCCAACCAATAGTGTTTTCAAAAGCACCGATAGACCCGCCCATCCACTTTCCTAAATCTAACCGACAGTTTTAAAAAGAAACCTGGAAAAAGAAAAGCCCTCGTCTGATTTTACTATGTTTTCAGATTTTACCACATTCTCACCGTGTTATTTCCATGTTTATTTTGTTTTTTGGCTTCTGTTTTTGTTTTACCTGTTTTCTGGAACCATTCTTCACCGGACTTGAACCCCGTCATGGTCAACTTGTCTTTGCGTCTCAAGTCTGCCGACGTACATGGCGAGCTAACTGGACAAACTGGTAACAAAGGGAGAGCAGTCTATACAGAGGTAAGTGTTCAGTTGGTCAAGCGTGAAAAGGAGGGGCATCATACCGCACTGTAGCATTCGTTTTAAAGATTTAGCTCCGACTACATAATTGCAATCTCCAGAACCAATCTCGGTCCTGGAGGTCTGGTGTCCCTGCAGGGTTTAGCTCCAGCTTGCCTCAAAACACCTGCCTGGATGTTTTAAGTATACTTTTTCAATTCAATTCACCTTTATTTGTATAGCGCTTTGACAATGTAGATTGTGTCAAAGCAGCTTCACATAGAAGGTTATAGTAAATTGAAAATGTCAGTTTAGCTATTAATGTTTGAGTTCAGTTCAGTTCATACCGATTGAGATCTTGATTAGCTTGTGCAGGTGTGTTTGATTAGGGTTAGAGTTCAAATCTGCAGGACACCGGACCACCAGGAACAAGTTTGGTGACCCCTGCTGTAGAGCTACTTTTTCAGAATGAGCCTGTGTTGTGTAAATCAGCCTTTACATAGCATCATAACAACTTTATGAAGTTGTAATGAACTAAGATGACTGGCAACTTTTTAGCGGTTGCAAGGGGAGCCCTCTTTGCACACTTTCAAGGCTACAAACCATTCAGAATCATTTGAATTAAAATTCACAGAATCACTGTAGAAATATGCAATGATTGGCATAAATGTAATCATTCATCCCAGACTGCCACTTGCGTAGCATTTACTACTTCAGCCGAGTCTGTGAAAGTGGAGCAGGTTTGAGTCGTGAATGAGAGGAATGACAGACTAATTAGCATATTCATTAATCCATGTATAGTAAATGAGGTAAGGGCTACATTTAAGCCATTCGAAGAAAGGAAAAATATATTTTCATGTCATTTTGATTATCAAAGATAAGTTTTGTGACTGCGAGGGCACTCGAAGAACTCTTCTATATCATAAACCATCTCAATATTCTTTCACACCGCAATCAAATTATTACACTGCAATGTAAATGCCACCATCCGGAAATTACTCAGCTTGATTGTCTGTGCTTTACTCTTGCATATGAAACGATGGTTTATTATTTTTTATTTTGTTCATCTGGAGATAACAGGCCGACTGCAGTGGTTTTGATAGGAGTGAATGACTCCGCCTGCAGTCTAGCAGAGATCAGTCCGTCTCAAAACCGCACGCCATAATAACCCCCCCACAGGGACAGGCAATTGGAGGACGGCTTTGCATGCCTTTCATGCAACAGATCTCGGGTTGGGTGTATCAAAGAGGTACTTCTCTGAAAACAGGCCCTGCATACCTGAGGGGTTGAGCTGAAGAAGCAGTTCAAATCAAAGGCTAACATTAGCACTGTCGGTATTCTAAAGCGCATGTGTCTCTTTGGGAAGATTTCTTGGTTTAAGTAAAAAATGTGTACTTTTTGTTGAGTTTAGTTTGTTTTAGTGTTTACTTATCATATATCTTTTCCTGAACATTTATTCAAAAAGATTCAGTTTTAATTGGCAATGCTATGATTGATGTGAATCAGCATAAATTTGTGTTTTATGAGGGAAAAAAATAATTAAATAAAAAAAACAAAGGACATACAGTAGGGGCGGTTCATTCCGCTGTGGCGACCACGGATTAATAAAGGGACTAAGTCGAAAAGAAAATGAATGAATGAATGAATGAACAAAGGACATAGGATTTTTTTAACCTCTCTATGGCAAAAATGCACTGTTGTTTGCAATGATTCACTGATGCTTAAGGCCCAATCCAAATTCCATTTTTGTACACCTACCCCTTCCTCTTGGTTGTTGTGTGAAGGGGAAGGGCTTCAAAATGTACCCCTAAGAAATAGGACACCACTACAACACCTGCACATCATGTGTCATTGCAATCTCTTGGTTCATACGAGATTGACATTATTCATATGATAATGACTGCTGAAGTTATGCCAGTTGCGCTAATTTTGGTATTTATTTTTAGGAAATCACTGAAGGCAATTATATCATGTTAGCATAATATGATATAATATCAATTATATCATATCAATGGATAATATAATGTGGCAATAAGATCGTAACTGTACTGTTTATTTAAACAGTGGTCATATTCATCTATGTAAACGCACAAAAACAACATTAACATTATACCAGACACTGTAAAAAGCTCATTCCCCGCCACTAGACTTTTCTGACAGGGGATTTGACTGTCATCAAGTGACAATGTTGTCAAACTACTATACAAACCCTTGGTTTCAAGTGTGGTCCTGAAAAATGTCAGTTTCAAGGGGTATCTAGCCCTTCCCCTTAGCCCTACACCTTCCAGCTAAAGGGAATCGGGACAAACCTAGCCCTTCATGTAAATGCACAAAACGAGGGGTAGGGTTAAAGGGAAGGGCTAAGGGGTAGAATTGGGATTGGGCCTAAGTCTCCAGAGGCACCTACAGTAGATTCTTCAGAGTGATATCTACTGATACTGATAGTTTAGGTGTTCTGCAAAAACACAGACAAAAGTTCTGAATAGTCGTACCATCTCAGTAATATAAACTTAAAGGCAAAATTATTAGCAGTTTTTTTTGTTTTTTTTTGTTTTTACCATAGATTTGTTTAAAATAATATTATTTTTGGCTAATTTTAAACATAATTGTTAATTTTTATTTATTCTATCTTTGCCGTGATGTCTATTTTAATAGTTAGTCTTCAGTCTGCAATGTAACGGTTTAACTAGATTAATTGGGTTTACTAGGCAAAATGGTTTAAATATATAAGTCATCGGATAACAGTGATTTGTTTGTTTAGCGAACAGAAAAAAACCTCTAATAAATAAATAAATCAATCAATAAATAAGAAAACAAGTAAACAGGTAAGTAAGTAAGTAAGTAAGTAAGTAAGTAAACAAGTAAGTAAGTAGGCAAGCAAGTTAGCAAGTAAATTATTTTATTCCAGCCAGAAGATTCTTCCCCATTGTAATACTTTTACAATAAGATTGGATTAGTTAATCTTTGCTTATGAATTAGTTAACATGAACTAGCCATGGACAGCACGTCTGTTAAGCATTATTTAATGTTCATTAATGTCATCTAAACATACAGTGACATGTGTAAATACACACACATGTTAATGCAACAGTTAACATGAACTAATGTGAACATTATCTTCATTCAGCTTTACATAAACTTTGTTAATGTTTACTTACGCTCATATTCTTGTGTATCTCTTTACACTACCAGCTTAATTTGTTTACTTACACTAATATACTGTATGTGTTAATGAATTAAAGAAACACATGTATCTGGCAGTACTAAATCACTGTTAATGTAAATTCAAATGTGGTAGTTGAACAAATAATGAACAATGAATTTCAAATTTATTGAGCCCTAAAAAAAATTGTCTTACAGAGATAATCACCAAAAAATGCTGGCATTTCCCATATTTTTTCTTGATTTGATGAATATAAATATGCGAGACTGACCACTGACATTTTCATTAAAATACAGTATACAATATACAAGGTTTAGTATAGTCACAGTAAACAATACAAAATATAATAAAAAAAAATGTTTAGTACATTCTATAATAAAATAGTCTAGTAGGAAAACCTATTTGCAAATCAAGCAAAGCCAGCAGTGTGTAACTCAATGACTCCTGCTATGAGAAGTTTACACACTAGTGCTTTTGTTCACACGCTGGATCTGTGACTACGGCACTGAAGACCTGCTGTACGACTGACAGTATCAGAGCCTGATTTAAATGTAAAACCTCAGGTTTAGCTCTGGAATACAGTGTCAAAAGAGGCTAGGATTTGTATTATCCCTCTGTTATAATCACAGAGGACACTAAAAAAACCTCTCTTGCCAAAGTGTAGAAGTGAAAGACTGTAACGTAATCGAAATTTAATTCCTTTCAAGTTTCACAGCATTTTTTTTCTTTTTTTGTGTCCTGGCCTCTTAGAGGTTCTGGTTTCTCTTCTCACTGCACATCTGAGCCTTCAAAAGCTCTTGTTTCTATCTTTTTTTGCCCACTGAGTCAGCGAAAGCATTGCCAGCATAACAGCAGAACATCATCTTTCTTTCAAACACACACACACACACACACACACACACACACACACACACACACACACACACAGAGAGAGAGATAGGGGACTGAGACCTCGGTGGCTCTTGTTCCACTTTTATTTTCCATTTGAAAAAGAATTCTAGCTGCATATGTACATTATACACTTTTGATATTTACATTATAGCAGTTTTTTTTCTAGATCAGTGTTTTCTTAATCAGTGTGCAAATACATAGAATATTCATGAAGCTGTACATTCCAAAAATTCTGCAAGAACTTATTCCACTGCTGCAGCTTATTCAAACCTTGAGTATTTTCCACATCAAATACTCTTATCTTCATTTTTCTTTTCTTTTTTTTTCTTCACAGTGTGTTGATTGTAGTCTCGTTCTGGTGAATAGTTTTCATTTTAAACTAAAGCAAAGGTTTATGCCATGTCCTAACCAGCACATATCTAGCAATAAGATAAATTACTGCAATATGGTACTCAATATGGTAATTTCAAGCTGTGATGAGAGCACTGGAGGGATGACATTTTAATTTATTATTATTATTATTATTATTATTATTATTATTATTATTATTATTAATATTATATATTAATCAACCCAGTGACAGTTCACCCAAAAGGGAAAATTACCTTATTAGTTACTTTCCCTTGTTTGGTTATATATATATATATATATATATATATATATATATATATATATACTGTATATATAGCGGTTGTTTTCAAACAAGTGAAGGGTGATTAGATGTTGGGTGATTTTGGGTAAGTTCATTGTTTTTAAAACAAAAAGTTAATAAAACATAAATAAATAAATAAATAAATAAATAAATAAATAAATAAATAAATAAATAAATAAGCTCAATAACTTGACCTATTATCTTATATTCAAGTCTTATTGGTGTGCTCAGGTTATGTAGCAAAAGTTCATATTTACAACAGTATGTGTGTTATAATGACTTTGGTCATGCATAGAGCTTAATGATATTATTAATCTCTAAGTGTCACGATCATCAGCGATCTCCACTGTCGGAGATCGCTGGTTCACACACACACACACTTCCGTGAACTAAAGACTGGCTAAGGACTGCATCCCCAGTCATGCAACACACACGCTCACCTGCTCCAAGTCACCACTGATTAGAAACTCACAGCTGTAGCCACTCACCACTGAATTACAGACTATTTAAACTGCACAGATACACTCCCTGTTGCTGAGTATTGTTTGCTGTTTTGTGACATACAACGCGGGTTCTTTGTTCCTGGTTTCTGTGTTTTTTGACCTCGCTTTGCTATTTGTTTGTCCATGCCTGCCACCTGCCTTTTGACCTTTCACCTGTTTATACAGTAGATTACGATTTTTGATTATCTGAATACACCTGTTTGCTCCTGATGACCACCGCTATACTGACTTTTAATAAACTGCACTTGGATCCTCACAGCGTTGTCAAGTCTTTATAGTCTTTTAATGAACGCACAATGATTGTATTCTGTTTTTTGTGAAACTTTTTCATTGTAAAAAGGTGCATTGTGTCTTATATAGATTGCTTATCTAAATGTTTAGTTGTAAATAATAATAATAATAATAATAATAATAATAGGTGACAGAGTGGTGCAGTAGGTAGTGCTGTCGCCTCACAGAAAAAAGGTCACTGGTTCAAGCCTCGGCTGGGTCAGTTGGCATTTCTGTGTGGAGTTTGTATGTTCTCCCCGTGTTTGTGTGGGTTTCCTCTGAGTGTTTCGGTTTCCCCCCACAGTCCAAAGATATGTGGTATAGGTGAATTGGGTAAGCTAAATTGTCCATAGTGTATGTGTGTGAATGAGAATGTATGGATGTTTCCCAGAGATGGGTTGCGGCTGGAAGGGCATCCGCTGCGTAAAAAAAAACAAATGCTGGATAAGTTGGCGGTACATTAATAAAAGGACTAAGCCAAAAAGAAAATGAATGAATTAATAATAATAATAATAATAATAATAATAATAATAATTATTATTATTATTATTATTATTATTATTATTAATAATAATAATAATACATTTACCATAAATGTGTTACCATAAATGTGAGCTCTTTTCAAATTATGTGTTCACTTTAATATGTGAAGCTGACAACACCTGGCATTCTGCCCAGAGCTATTTCCATCCTTGTACTCAGAATTATGAATTTCTATAGCAACATTATCAATGCCTACAGTAAACACTGTGCTACAATGAATCTGCAGGTCATGTGGAAAATCTGTTTGAAAATTCCCCGTTACGTTGTATTAGCCAATTCTTTTTGACGTCAATGCTCTTTACGATTTGCAATTTCACAATTGTGGTAATTAAAAAATGGTGTGAATGCCCCAAAATAAAATCGGTGCTTCTCCTTTGTAATTATGACTTTGTGGTGTTTGTGCTTGTTAAGATTAAACATTTCTATCTTAGATGAAATTAATTACTTTTACAAGTCGGAATCTCTTTAAGTACTAAAGCCATAGATACGGCCATTTTGGAGGGTCATTTTTCACTTCCAGCCACAACTCATGACTGGGAAGCATCCATACACATTAACACACACACACACACACACACTACGGAAAATTTAGCTCACCAAATTCACCTATACAGCATATATACAGGACTTGTGGGGAAAACCGGAGCATCAGGGGGAAACCAACACCAATAAGGGGAGAACATGCAAACTCCACACAAAAATGCCAACTGACCCAGCTGAGGCTCAAACCAGCGGCCTTCTTGCTGTGAGGCGATCGTGCTATCTACTGCGCCGCCGTGATGCCTGTGCTACATCTTTTTGACATGTATGATTTTTACGAGTTGGAATTTCAAAATGATGGTAAAGCACCTAATGACTTATCCCACTTATAATGATGAATTTGTGTTGTTTATGTGCATTCAACTCTTAAATACACTCTTGACATAAAGTGAATGCTTTTTACAAATTGGAATCTCACCATTAAAAGACATTACTGTAAATGAACGCAGCTAAAGAAAAAGTTTTTTAAGGTGTTCAAATCTCACAATTACGGCAACTATATCATGATGTGTGTATATTAATGATGTGAAGGAACCATAAGTTAGTCGTTTTCTACTCATAGTTTAGCAAATTTGGATATCAAATTTTTAAGTTCATGTAACTTGTAGATACAAACTTTCCAACATTACTTGAACACACCATATGACTCATTCCAGCAGCATTCTTGGTGCAATTCTGCGAAACAGAACTGGACCAATGTGTCAGTGTGGGGACAGGGCTACTTAGTCCAACACCACAAAAAACAAAACAAATAAGAAACTCATAAACCCTAAAATGTGTCGGTAACACTTTATTTCAAAGGTCCACTTGTGTATTAGTAGACTGTCTGCTTAATATCTGTTGATACAGACATTCAACAGACATTTAATTGACTATAAGAAACTTTGCAAGTACATGTCAACTTACACTAACGCTACCCCTAACCCCAACCCTAACCCCAACCTAACAGTCTACTTATAATCTAATGAGAATTAGTTGCAATGCAACTTAAGTTAAAAAAACGGACCATCAAAATAAAGTGTGACCAATGTGTCTTGTAATAAAAACGTGGGTGTTTGTCTTTTTTTTATCAATTTATCACTATGCACTTGGTTAGGACGTAGCAATTGAGAAACCATAATACAATATCAGCTTGGCTTGCAAAAAAAAGATATATATAAAAAAATAAAAATAAAAATAACCAGTTGGCTCTCACCTGCCTTACTCCACATATATATATATATATATATATATATATATATATA
>CAIGQQ010034267.1:334398-350300 GCA_903798035.1 Danio albolineatus
ATATATATATATCCAGTGGAAGTGTGTTACATGGAATAGAGAAAGCTGAAATCAGAGCGCTTTTGAGCAGAGCACCAGGGGGATACGACACAGCTGAGGCTCAAAGCAGGACGGGTGACCTGGGATATTGTGGTTCAGGCTCCAGTGTTCAGTCAGGGGGATATAAAAGGGCAGCACAGCGCTTACTCTGATTGAACCAATTGCTCTGTGTAACTATCTCTCAGGTTTGCCGTTCCCCCGGGCGAGAAACACACCAGCTCAGCGCTGACAACATACAGTACAACCAGGAGCTGTTCTGAGGGACGGCCCGATACATGTGTTTTAAGACTGTGTTTATTGATCTATTGGCTGCATTGATTGTCGAAGTTGTAGAATAGTACAGAGGCATGGAAAACAGACTGGATGGAGGGGGTATCTCAAAAAGCAATGCACAACGACACCCTGTTATTTTATGTAGTACAAGCCTGATATGTAAAAAAATAATAATGCTGGAATAAGTAAACACACAAAGTGACTTAAGTTCATTATGGATGTTTGTAATCAATTAATAACAGAACATAAACTCTAAACGCGAGGCCGGTGAGATTTGCTTTATCTCAGTTTTCGCATCCTGAGGGTTTACTTGAAATGTCACAGCACAAATGTAATTAACGCTTGCTTAAAATTATCCAATGGGCTGGTTATTTAATCACTCGCTTGATGTTCAAGTAACGCTCTTTTCAGCTGGGATTTGGAGTCGTGTGGTTTAAATTAGCAGATAGCATAAATTGCCAAATAAATAAGTATCATAGAGTAGTTTTAGGCATGAACATGTCATGCAACTGTGTTTTGCATAATATTTAAAATGTATGGCAACACCGTCTGAGATGAAGGCTATTAAGTTTTGTTGCCAGATTAACACTCAAAGATATGTGGCTCTCCAAATCAAGCGCTTAATATTGTCATGTAATGCCAAAGTATGCTTCACATTTTTGTGAACAACTGAACTATCAAAGTAAAATACATTTAGTGGTGTGCATACCTGCACAATAAATTCATCAGATTTCTCTCCAAAGTTGATACAAACCTCTTTTAAGACAGATTAGTTCTCTCATCTATTTTTTATTTATTTATTTATTTTTATTTATTTTTATTTTTTGCTGTCTTCAGTAGTGTGTTGCTGATCTTCTTCTCCTTTGTTTCATTTCTGAAACTGTCCAAGTTTGTGTTGACACCTTGTGGACAAACAAAATAATGCAGAAACAATTCTGAGCACATATGCGAGCTGTGGGTACAGTTTCAAAGAAATAGCATACACGCATATCTCGTGCGCACACAAAAAGTGAAGTATACTTTGGCCGTACGTTTCTGAAAACAACATGGCTTTTCATATAAAATAAAAACATTTAGCATCAAGATCAGTTGCAGAAATGTCATTTCCATCAGGTAAGTTGCACATTGAGATCTCTCCCTCTGTCTTGATGATTTGCACAGGCATCTCTTTTAATGTCCCATTTGTCTATAATGACAGAGGACTTTGTTGCAGCAGATGTTTGGTAACTCCCTGCTGCTCCTCCGCCAGTGTTGCTGCTACACTCATTATCATGTTGCTGGATCACTATGCCAGCGGCTGCATTAAAAATAAATAAATAAATAAATAAATAAAAATGGAGGGTCAAACTCAGGAATGGAGCATACTGTATGTGCAACACTTTGGAACAAACCACAATGAGTGTGTTAAGGACAGTTTTAGTGGCTGTAATCAACTCACATATAAGAGGGTATCACTTTTGAGGTTGTGATTAATGACATATAATGTTACACAGTGTCAGAAATTATATAAAAATACTCAAGCTGCGCTGCTAAATAACTTGCATATCATGATATATATAACTTAGATCTGGCATCCCCTGAATCCACATTCATAAAATGAAATTTAATCTGAAATTATGGCATTTTACATATTGTGTAAAATCAAACTATATTTGTAATGTTATTGAAGTATTACCATATTAAAATGACCAAGTTTAAAATAAAAAAAAATAAATAAAAATAAAAATAAATAAATAAATAAATAAATAATAAATAAATAAATAAATAAATAAATAAATTAATACATGAATAAATTAATTAAAGAATAAATAAATAAATAAATAAATAAATAAATAAATAAATAAATAAATAAATAAATAAATAAATAAATATTTGTACCACACTGCTATTTAATTGGGATCAATAAGGAATTTTATTTATTTATTTATTTATTTATTTATTTATTTATTTATTTGTTTGTTTGTTTGTTTGTTTGTTTGTTTGTTTGTTCAGCAAATTGCATAACACATTTTATAATTTAATGGATAATTTCTGAATAATCAAGACAAGACTGATAAACTATGTTGATTCATTATGTGGTGAGCATAACAGACTTAAAAATAAGTCAATAAAAATTACACATAACATAATAAAATACATAAAATGTCTTATGAACCCTATACTTTTAAACAGCAGTGTACAAAAGCAATTGATTTAATTAAATTAAGACAGAAAAATACTGCATATAGTGCTTTAAATCAAGCCAACAAGGTCCAAAAGCCTAAAATAAGACAATATAGATAGGTAAATATATAAAATAGCTAAATTATGTCATTATGATAACATGAATGCTATAATCAAAAATGAATCCATAAATAAAAGCTTTTGGACCAAACTGTCTGAATTTATTACTAGCCACAAATCAAAACTGTGTGCATAAACTTGGGCAAAAAAACACATTCTCATTCGAGAGGAGGATTACTGTATTGATAAGATCTGCATTTGATTGTAGCTGTTTCTAGCCTTCAGGACCCACAAATATCCTCCGTTATCATAGTCAATTGTACTGCACTCACTGCTGGTGTGCGAAAGAGAGAGAAAACGAGAGAGAAAGAGATTAAAAAAGAAAACCCTCAGGGTGACGGCGGGACGGTAAGGACACTTAACTCATCGCATGCATGCATCATCATAGAAGACATGATTCATATAGCAACTCTTTCTCAACCCCCCAAAAAACATGAATAAAATCCTCTTCTCTTGACAAATATAAATATATTTATGTTTGGGGTAATATGTACAATAACGTTTGCCATCGTAACACCATTGGGTACATTTGTGGGGTGGGATCGACAGAGCAGATTTAGCACTCTTGCATTGGGGGGCACAAACTTTCGCACAAACAGCAACGATCGATTGACGTGTTGAAGCATGGATTGAATGAGCGAACGATGTGTGGGTGAAAAGGCTGGTGGTGCGGAGAGCAGCAGAGGGTTTTAGTTCCTAGAACCAGGCGAGTTCCCATCCTCCTCTAGTTCCCATTGAAAGTTTTGCCCTGTCATTTGGTAGAACATCATGTTAAAGGGCTTATAGAATTTGTGCAGTCTGCGGATGACATCGGGGTCAATTTTGGGGTGAGTTCTGCCCTTGGACTTGCCAAGGCACCGTGGGGTACTGCTGTCCTCTGGCTTCTTCAAGCAAGGGAATCCCTTGGTTTTATTAAAATAGAAGTGTTTGTCAGTAACAATTCGCTTGAGTCCCAGAAAATCCTGCACTTTTGCCATCTCTCCAGCTGGATCAACAATAAGCCGCTCTCCGCTGACAAAGTGCATCTGTGAGAGTGGAAAATACTGCATCCAGCTTTCCAGGTGAAGAGCGTAGATCCCTATTCTGAGTGCGCTCCACGAGGCGTCGATCAGTCCCAGCGTTCGGTTCTTGAACGCCAGCACCTCAAACGTAGGGATCTCTGGCCTTTTAGAGAGAGTTTGTGTGTAGTCTGAAATGGCTCTGGTGACTGGATTGCGCACCACAATGATTAGTTTGATGTCTCTGGCCATGGTGTGGATTCGTTTTGGTGCGCTGTTGGTCACGAAGTAGCTGGGCGTTTTCTCCATCGTGATCTGACCCTCCAGAGTGGACGGCATCAGCTCTCTGTGAACAGCAGAAAGGAGACAAGATAATTAGTGCAAAGCCTTGTGTAGCCATGTGGATATTTTTTTGCAATTTAATTTATTTTTCCTTTTCTGTAATCTTTTTTGGCTGTGTTGATGCAAAGAGCATAAAAGTTGGCAAAAATGTGTTATTTACATTTTAGGTCACACTTTATTTTGATGGTCCGTTTGTTGAATTCAAGTTACATTGTAACTAATTCTCATCAGATTATAAACAGACTGTTAGGTTGGGGTTAGGGGTAGGGTTAGTATAAGTTGACATGTACCTGCAAAGTTTCTAATAGTCAGTTAAATGTTTGTTGAATGTCTGTATCAACAGACATTAAGTAGACAGTCTGCTTATACTCAAATGGACCAGAAATTTTGGACACACATAACTTGTAGGACATTTTTCCATATAGAAACCCTGAAAAAAACGTACAACATGTCCTTCCAGGAAAACAGTTGGAGTCAGAATTATTAGCCCCCTTGAGTTATTATTTTGAATTACTTATTGTATTACCCTGTATACTTTCCCCCAATTTCTGCTTAACAGAAAGACAATTTTTTTTAACACATTTCTAAACATTCATTGAATTTCTTTTCGGCGCAGTCCCTTTATTTAACCTAGGGTCACCATAGCGGAATGAACCGCCAACTCATCCAGCATTTGTTTTACGCAGCGGATGCCCTTCCGGCCGCAACCCATCTCTGGGAAACATCCACACATTCTCCTTTACACACATACACTACGGACAATTTAGCTTACCCAATTCACCTGTACTGCATATCTTTGGATTGTGGGAGCACCCGGAGGAAACCCACGCAAACACGGGGAGAACATGCAAGAACATGCATTCTCCACACAGAAATGCCAACTGACCCAGCCGAGGCTCAAACCAGCAACCTTCTTGCTGTGAGGCGACAGCACTACCTACTGCGCCACCATGTCGCCCCATTTCTAAACATAATAGATTCAATAACTAATTTGTAATAACTGATTTATTTTGTTTTTTACATGATGACAGTGCATCATATTTTACTAGATAATTTTTAAGATATTTTTATTCAGCTTAAAGTGACATTTAAAGGCTTAAATAGGCTAATTAGCATAATTAGGCAAGTTAGGTCAATTAGACAAGCCACTGTATAAAAATAAACTAATTACGTAAGAGGGCTAATAATATTGACCTCAAAATGGTAAAATTTTTTAATAAAATAAAACAAAAATAATAATAAAAAATAAATAAATAGACACATAGATACATAGATAAATAAATTAAGAAAGAAAGAAAGAAGTTTTATTTTAATGGGTGCATGTAGGTGACAATGCAGTTCAAGCATGTGAACAATAATATAATATAATATAATATAATATTATATAATATAATATAATATAATATAATATAATATAATATAATATAATATAATATAATATAATATAATCATTCATTTTCTTTTCGGCTTAGTCCCTTTAATAATCAGGGGTTGCCACAGCAGAATGAACCGCCAACTTATCCAGCATTTGTTTTACGCAGCCGATAAGTTGGCGAATCATTCTGCTGTGGTGACCCTGGATTAATAAAGGGACTAAGCCGACAAGAAAATGAATGAATGAATGAATGAATGAATAATATAATATAATATAATAAATAATTTTTAAAGACTGTGTGAACATTTTTTTAAAGAAGACATGCTCTGCAGAACATTATAACAACAACACACATGAACAGTACTACTACTACTACTACTACTACTACTACTACTACAACTACTACTACTACTACTACTACTACTAATAATAATAATAATAATAATAATAAATAAATAAATAAATAAATAAATAAATAGATACATAAATACATAAAGAAAAAAGAAAGAAAAAAGAAAGAAAGAAAGAAAGAAAGTAAGTAAGAAAGAAAGAAAGAAAGAAAGAAAGAAAGAAAGAAAGAAAAAAGAAAGAAATAAAGAAGGTGCTTTTATTCTAGCCAAAATAATGGCTAGAATAAAATAACAAATAACAAATAAATAACAAATCTGACTTTTTCTAGAAGAAAAAATATTGTAGGTTATACTGTGAAAAAAAAATGTCTTGCTCTCTTAAACATGATTTGGGAAATATTTGAAAAAAGAGAAAGAAGTTCAAATAATTTTGACTTCAACTGTAGGTACACAAAATTTTGATGATCGACAATTTTATCATTGTAATATTTTGAATAATAATGAATGAATGGATTTATAAGCACTTCATCCGTTGTTGTTTTAAACATAATGTGAATGGGGTAAGATAAAGGGTTTAAATCCTTATAATGGTTGCTTTTAGGAAGATATAATCAGTACTGATTCTGGTAAAGAAATAAAAAAGTTAAAAAAAAAAATTGTCTTTTTTTTTTAAATGTTTTTTTTTTTCCCTTTGTTGATGTTAGGCCTCAGCGGACCTATCTGTGTAACTTTTTACATGATGTGCAAAGTTAACCACAGTCATATTTATCATTAAACACAGCACCCAAGGACACGCTAGTAAATTGATTCAGTCGGAAATTATTTGAAATCACACGTGAAAATAAGTGCTATTATCACTGGACATAATGTGGCGAAGTAGAAGCGTACAGCTAATTACAGGCACAGAGTAACAACAAGAGATAAAAGAGCGAAGATGAAACGTGTGCGAGAGATCACTGCTTAATGACTCCATCTGTGTTACTCCTGGCGCTGTTTGGGAACTTTAATAACCAGTTCACTGAATATCATTAATAGTGCTGAGCCTGGGGTATTGTTTTAGCATGCATGTACTCAGAGACGTGTTACAGAAACTTTGTGCAACATTTTATTTTAATGGGTGTATGTAGGTGACAATGCAGTTCAAGCATGTGAACAATAATATAATATAATATAATATAATATAATATAATATAATATAATATAATATAATATAATATAATATAGTATAATATAATATAATATAATATAATATAATATAATATAATATAATATAATATAATATAATATAATATAATATAATATAACATAACATAACATAACATAACATAATATAATATAATATAATATAATATAATATAATATAGGGCGCCACGGTGGCGTAGTGAGTAGCACGTTCGCCTAACAGCAAGAAGGTCGCTGGTTTGAGCCCCAGCTGGGTCAGTTGGCATTTCTGTGTGGAGTTTGCATGTTCTCCCCGTGGTTGCGTGGGTTTTCTCCGGGTGCTCCGGTTTCCCCTACAAGTCCAAAGACATGTGGTACAGGTGAATTGGGTAAGCTAAATTGTCTGTAGTGTATGAGTGTGAATGAGTGTGTATAGATGTTTCCCAGAGATGGGTTGCAGCTAGAAGGGCATCGGCTGCGTAAAACAAATGCTGGATAAGTTGGCGGTTCATTCAGCTGTGGCGACCCCAGATTAATAAAGGGACTAAGCCGACAAGAAAATGAATGAATGAATGAATAATTAATATAATATAATATAATATAATATAATATAATATAATATAATATAATATAATATAATATAATATAATATAATATAATATAATATAATTTAATATAATATTTTTGAAGGTTTGTGTGAAGATTTTTTTAAAGGAGACATGCTCAGCAGAACATTATAGCAACAACACACATGAACAGTACTATTACTACTACTACTACTACTACTTCTACTACTACTACTACTACTAATAATAATAATAAGAATAATAATAAGAATAATAAGAATAATAATAAACAACTGCAAAGATTGTCATGTATTAATTTAAGTATTACAATATCATAATATAATCTAGGCATTCAAAACTAAACATGACAGAAATACAAATAAATAACTAAATAAATACTGTAAATGAGCAAACACATTAAAAAATGCATACAAAGAATAAAAACAATTTAAGAACAATACAAAATAAAACAACAAATAATAAAAATGCTCAATATATTTACAATATCTTCATAGATCTTTTATAATATTCTAATTGTTTTTTGTCAATTTGTCCCATTCAATGCATTGCTGAATATGGTCAAATATATACTGTGAAAATAAGATAGAAATTCACAAGTGATATTTATTATTTACATAACTTGTACAAATAAATAAAAGTGTTTTAAGAATAGAATGATTGTAAACAGTCATTGTTGCCAGTGGTGGAAGGAGTACTAAAAATCAAACATTAGTAAAAGTACCATTACTTGCCTAAAAAATTAGTGCAAGTAGAGTAAAAGTATCTGTTGTAAAATTACTCAAAGTATGAGTAAAAAGTAGCCCTTTCAAAAGTACTCAAGAGTAGTGAGCAGTAGAATATTATGCTGTGAAATGCTGATGCATTTACATGTAATTTGTGGATGTGTGTAAACGCAACATTCTGTAGTGCATTTAGTTATTGCCCAGCAGGCACGCAACATTATAAAACGTTAATATTAGGTTCGATTTTTGACGAGAGGTGACCAAAATTCAATGTCTAGCCAGAATCTTAAGGACTGCGTTATTTTGATGTCCAATAATGACGTCAAATGACATTGATATTTGGTTGATATTTGGTTGGTTAGAAAGTGACCAAAATCCAACATTGAGCCAACATCTCAAACCAACGTCATATCAATGTCAAAAACTGACATTTATTCATCAGGTATGGCATGCTTCCAAACAATTTGCTACAATTATAAATAGCGCATGTCTTGAGGTTGTTCAGTATGATGCGATTTGCCTTCCATGTGTGATTTGATTGGACAGGAATTGCAGGACTGTTTTTTTCTAATCCCCAGAGACAAGAAAAAATAAAGTAGTGACTGCAGGTTAAAAGAAACTAATAAAAGTACCAATTCTGCACTAAAAATTTAGGTAACGCTTTCTTTTACGACCCAATACGCAAAGTATCGTGTAAGTATACAGTACACCGTAATTGCAATATACTTGCGCAGTCCTTTGCATGTTGAATAACATTTTGTTACCCCCTTATTAAGCAAACATTATGGTTTGTTTCTTTGCACTTTATAGAAAAGTACACTGTAAAATCAATATACTTAAACGATACTTTGCGTGTTGCATGTCTGGTTGTTACCCCCTTTTTCACCCAAGCATTACAGTTTGTTCTCTTATACCTACACGTAAAATCATTATACTTATACTATACGTACAGAAAAGTACACGTTATTTTACTGTACTTACGCGGTACTTTGCGGGTCGTAAAAGAAAGCGTTACCAAAATTTACTCAAGGCAAAGTAAAAGCACACATTTTTAAAATTATTTAGTAGCAGTAGAAAAAAAACTACTCAATTACACCAGTTTGAGTATTTGTAACTGTGTTGTTTTACACCGCTGTACGTAGTAAGGTGTTCGTGAGGCCAACAGGGTCTGCTCATCCTGCGGTCTGTGTGAGTCCTAATGCCCCTGTATAGTGAAGGCGACACTATACTGTCAGTGAGTGCCGTCTTTCACCTGATTCACTGTGGACATTAATAATCACCGGCCCTTACAGATCATGGTCCCCCATCCACCTAACTGGCTCTATTACTGTCTATCCTGTCCACCAATAGCTGCCGTGTGGTGAGCGCATTGGCGGCGCTGTCATGTGGCTGCCATCACATCATCCAAGTGGATGCTGCACACTGGTGGTGGTGGTGTGGACAGGACCCTAACACCTTACCCCAGGACTGTAAAGCTATTTGGGTATATGGCCATACAAGATAATTGCAATGTATAAATACACTTTGCATTATGTTAGATGTAGAAATGCCAAAAAAAAAAAGAAAAAAAGAGGCTGACAATAAATTTGAATAATGGAGTATTCATCTAAAATGATAGAATTATTGTCAAATAACTGCAGATTCGCACCCAGTTTGACAATGTATTACTAGGGTGGATGTAGTAATGAGTTTTCTAAAATGTTCCATAGAAAAATTTAAATAAAAGCAACATGTTAACTTTTATTAAACTAAGTATGGAAAAAAAAAATGCCTGATCTTTTTTCAGTTCGTGCATGACCTTTCATATCTTTTTATTCTGATTTAATGTTCAAATGGCTCACTGGAAAGACAAATTTATTAAACATGACATTTTCTGTCACAAGCGATGTTTGCGCGTTGAACAATATGTCTGAATGATTAAAGTCAGCTGTTTGTCACCGTATGAAGGATTGTGTTCAACTTTTTATCATCAAGATCAAACTGGGAGATGACTCTGAGCGGCAGGAGAGAATCGTTCAAGAGTGAAGGAAATGAAATAAATATCTCTCTCGGTTCTGGGCTTATACTGCCATGTGATCCATGCCTCTGGAGTGCAAAACAAATGAATATTTAGCAAGTTCTCTGCTCTATGATCTATTCATACTGATCTATTCAATGTGATCCTCATTAAAGCTCAAAACAAGAATTTGACCTAAATTCATAACTACATAATTAATTTGCTTTCAGTTCTGTGTAATTGAAACAATATGAGACACATCAGCACATTCGAAAATTGAATATTATATATATTTGAATTAATAGCCATCCTGTAAAATGTTATTTGTTTTATATGTTTTCAACACATTTAAACATATTCGTTTTAATAACTAATTTAATTTGTCTTTGCCATGACAGTACATAATATTTTAATATTTTGCTGGATAACAATATTCAGCTTGGAGTGTAATATATAGGTTTATTAGGAAAATTATGTTAACTAGTAGGGATGCACTGATATGGATTTTTCAGCAGATGTCGATAACCGATAACTTTTAAGATTTGGAGGCCGATAACCGATATATTAGCAGATAAATATAAATATTTCAAAATGGAGTGAACAACTGATTTTAATTTGAAAACTTCATAAAAGTTTGAACTGATCTTATGAACCTAATCGCCTACTTAAAGCCAAAAAAGCTATTATTTCAAAACAGCAAAGTGATTTTATAGACCCATATTACCGATTTCACATAAAACAGAATGCCAAAAATAAATGATTTCCCTTTATTCGCATAGCAAATTAACATTAAACTTGACTGTTGCGTAAAAATAAAAGGTTAAATAGCAAAATTGGATTTAATTAATTATCAGCTGAAACCGCAGATGAAAAGTTATTAACGCACAGCAATACCACACAAAGAAAGGACAGACTTTGAAGAAATAAACAACGTGAGGAAAGCTCTGTTATAGTGCACTGGACAAGTCATCCAGGCTTGCATGAGGCAGGCAGCTCTGTACAATTTCGCAATCTATCAGTTTAAAGATATTGGCCTACTTTTGATATCGAACCAACAATGATAACATTAAAAATAGCATGTATCAGCCGCTATCGATATGGCCACCAATACTGTATATCGAGCATCCCTATTAACGCAAGATTATTTTTATTTTTTTATTATTATATATTTTTTATTGTTTATTAAGCAGCTCATTTGACAACCAGGGTTTGTTCTGTTGCCAGTCGAATAAAAAACTAAATATATTGTTAAAGGACTGAATAATATTATTATCCTTTTGTATATCTGACTGATTAACTGTAATAAATAAAATATAGCAGGATATTAACAAGGTTGGGGAGGATAAATAATTTCAGGGAAATATATTTATGTAAATAAAATAGCATTTATAATTTGTAAATATTTATAGAATACTCAACTATTTTACACTCAAATTTACACTCAGATTTTTTTTTACGTTCAAACTACCTGCTGTAATTCTTGAATTTCTTTTCTTTTCTTTTCTTTTTTTTTGTTTATGTTCAATTCACTTTAATTTGTAGAAGAAGAAAAAAAAATGGTTTGTGTTTGGATTTTTGAAGTATAATTTGGCAGTTTAGTTCTCAATGTCATTCGAGTAGTAAAATGTTCATTTTTAAATTTATTCCATAAAAGTTTAATAACAGTTGCTAGTGTTTCTCTCCCCCTTCTTGCAATCAATCAATCAATCAATCAATCAATCAATCAATCAATCAATCAATCAATCATTATATATAAACAAATTTAATATAAAAAATTACAATTACTAAAATGTTGCCTAATATTTCTAAGCACAAATTCAGCCAACATTATCTTGAAATGTAGAAAATCAGTCAAATAAAATAAAATAAAATAAAATAAAATAAAATAAAATAAAATAAAATAAAATAAAATAAAATAAAATAAAATAAAATAAAATAAAACTGAGAAACAATAAAATGAATGAATGGAAACAGTAACAAATTGCTTGATTAGTTGATTTCTTGATTGATTCAGTGATGGTAAAAATGCAATAATAATAATAATGATAATAATAATAATAATAATAATAATAATAATAATAATAAGAAGAAGAAGAAGAAGAAGAAGAAGAAGAAGAAGAAGAAGAAGAATTCATTCATTCATTTTCTTGTTGGCTTAGTCCCTTTATTAATCTGGGGTTGCCACAGCGGAATGAGCGCCAACTTATCCAGCACATGTTTTACGCAGTGGATGCCCTTCCAGCCGCAGCCCATCTCTGGGAGCACCCGGAGGAAATACAAGCGAATGCAGGAATAACATGCAAACTCCACACAGAAATGCCAACTAACCCAGCCGAGGCTCAAATAATAATAATAATAATAATAATAATAATAATAATAATAATAATAATAATAATAATAATAATAATAATAATAACAACAACCGAAGATAAACAAAACACATACACGATTACAAACATGCAGAGTTGGTGTTAATACCCTATCTGCAGCTGCATGGATCCATAACCCAAAGCCAAATATAAAAAATTTTGTCAAGCAATTTCATATGAGTTAAATCATTACAGGCTGAAGGTCTGACTTTAGGGCACACCGGTTAAAGAGCAGGTCTTTAACTTTAGCTGAAGCCTGTCAAATTGTTCAGCCATCTTTATTATATAATTCCTGACATGTTTGCTTTTCTCGTTGCATTTGACCTTTTCCAGTTTTACCGGCGCACACAAAATATATAAATAAGTCTTTGCTAAACCTGCCAAATAAACAAAACCTCAAACCTTTGAACACCTTGTTACAAGCACTTTCTCCAACCTACGAGCGCATAAAAGCTTTACATAAGTTACTTTCAGCAATATCTGTGCGCACTCTGTAAATGAAGGATGAAAGTAAAGCATTATTACGCTTTCTTGTTCCCTTTAACCTCTCTTACTTCCACTCAGACTGTCATCTGCCGCTCATCATTATTATTATCACATTTACTGTCAGCAAACAAGCAAGGCGTAAGAACTCAAGTTATTCATGTTAACACTTATTATCTGTCAGTTCAACAAGTGACACAATGAAGATGCTCTTATTCTGCTGCAAAATCTCTAACCTCGCAGCTGATGTGAAGGATTTACTGCTGTGATGTTACTCAAAAATCATATTACTGATAAAAGAGCAATAACGTTTGATAAAAAGAGGATCCATATTGTAAACAGCAATCATATCAGCTGCTGAGCATCATCAGAAAGACTTGTCTTGATATTTAACCATTGTTAAAGAGGTGGTCGGGAGTGTATTTTTAAGGTTTGGTTGTGTTTATAAGATGCAAAGCAATGTGTGCTCATGCTTCACTTGTAGAAATTCACGTTATGTTTTCATATATCTTACTTAGATTATATACAGCTACTCTGCTAACATGAAAACGACTGTTATACTTCCTAGTTCCTCCGAAAGGCCCGCCCTCAAGAGGCTCTGATTGTGCAGCTAACATAATGTGCTGTTATTCGCGGATCTGCTACATGTCACGTCCCTCCAAGCCCCATGTAAATAGTAGCTGAATGAGACAGAAAATGAAGAGCACACTGTTGATCCTCACGCCTGCTCTTCAAAATAAAATTTGACAAGTGTCTTTCACATATATTCAGAATAAGCATGTGTAAGTAACATGAAATGTTCACATATCCTTTGCGAGTTTGTTATTTGAGATGTAGAATGCACAGAAAGCGGACACATAGAGACACACTGAAAGCAGCCGCATAGAGAGACACTGCATGCGCTGCTAAAGTGTGTGGGTGTTTACAGCAGTTTGAGTGATAAATATGTATTTGTAGCTAAATTGTTAGCGGTGCCAAACAACATTCTTGTTTGTGTCTTTGCTACAACACACCATTAACGCTAGAAACCGTGGATGTAACTGATCAATTTTAACAAATAGAAATACTTCACAATCCACAGCGTTGTTGGTTGGAGTAGTTTTAGCCCAATCCCGCACTGAACTGGGAGAGATTCCGGAAGTTCTCCTTTATCAAATGCTAGCTATATCTTTTTTTCTTTTCTTTTTTTTTATAATTCTCTGGAACATAATTCAAATTAAACTGTATTCACTTCTCTCTTTGTGTCTTGTCCGTTGGAAGTTCAAATACAGAAACAGAACATGCTCTGTGGAAATAGCAGCATTTGGACGACATTTTAGCTTTCTTTGCTATAACATTACAGCACCTCTGGCCACGCCTCTGAAGCGTTTGTGATCTCACTAATTTGGATGTATTTTTTTGTAATTTGTTTGATGTAGGCTTTGCTAAGCTAACACTGTAAAAGCCAATGGGTCACACTTTACAATAAGGTTAATTAGTTATTGTTAATTAATGCATTTACTAATATGAACAAACAATGAACAATATGTTTACTACAGTATTAGTTCATGTTAGTTAACGTTAGTTATGGAAAATAAAGTTGTTCATTGTTCGTTCATGTTAACTCACGGTGCATTAACTAATGTTAACAAGCATAGTCTTGCATGTTAATAATGCATTAGTAAATGTTTAATTATGATTGATAAATGCTGCACAAGTGTTGTTCATTATTAGTTCATGTTAGTAAATGCATTAACCAATGAACCTTATTGTAAAATGCTACCAGCCAACGTCTCTCTTTGCATTGAACTTTGAGCATATTACATTCAGAGATGTTGTTTATGTTCACACAGCTACATTACACATTAACTAGTTCAAAATATTGCAATGGACCAGCCCTTTAAATATTAAAATTATTTTTTATATAATATAGTTACATGGCTTTTATGATTTCAGTATTATTGATTTCCTGTCATTGTGTTTGCAGAAATGAGAAGCAGTTCATTTTTGTAAAAAGAGCTGTAGGTACATCTGAAATGACGCTTGAAATTGTTTTTTAACCTTGCATCATGTTGTTAACACAATTGAAAGCTCAAAATGTACAGTAATGTGCAGAGACAGTGTACATCAACTATTGTATGCACTGCTTATCCTATGCATTTTAAAATACAGCCAATTATATGTAATCAATATTTACAGCTTGATTTAAATATATAAAGAGTGTCAGAATCTGGCACTTTAATTATTTACATACTGACTCATTGACTGTATCATTCATTCATTCTCTTGCTGACAGACTGACTCGTGCGTTAACTCATTCACTGACTTACTTCCCTCACTTTATCAGTCAGTAGCTAAATCACTCACTCACTAACACACTGCCCCCTGCATTCACTGTCTGACTCACTGATTCACTCAGTCAATTGCTAAGTCACTCAATAATTTATTCACTACTTCAACTTATTCACTAAATGAATAACTTGATATACTCACTTGTTTAAATAATTTACTGACTGATTCACTCATCACTAATAAACTGATTCTTTGTCATACTGAGTAGTTCACTCATTCACTCACTCCCTCACTTAGTCACAGACTGACTCACAAACTCAAATCTCATTCACTTACATACTCACTCACTCACTCACTCACTCACTCACTCACTTACTCACTCACTCATTCACTCACTCACTCACTCCTTCACTCACCGGCTTACAAACTGACTCACTCACTCACTGTTATATTGAGTAATTCACTCATTCACTCACTAACTTACACACTAACTCACAAACTGATTCACTCTCAAACTGACTGACTCACTTCCAATCTGATTATCTCTCTTATTCACACTCACTCCTTCACTCACAAACTGACTTAGTCAAACTGAGTAATTCGCTCATTCACTTACAGACTAACTCATTCATTCACTCACTCACTCACTCACT
>CAIGQQ010034267.1:390415-403115 GCA_903798035.1 Danio albolineatus
TTATTATTATTATTATTATTATTATTATTATTATTATTATTATTATTGAAGTAGTGCATATATTAACATATATTTCATAATGATATATGCAGTATGAGTAGTGCATATACTGTATATCATTAGAGACACATTTTATGTTTTATGAACAGTCAAATTTGCATGTATCTGACCAAAAAGCTGAGACTGTAAATTAATGAGATGCTAAATTATTATTTTGTTTTCAATGAAAACAGTATTTAATAATAATAAGCTCGTAAACACAACTTTGTCATTTTCAATAGCAGGTAAATCCAGCATTAGCTTCTAGTGACTCCAAATATTGCCTGTTTATTCTATTTTTGTCAGTTGTTGGTGTATTAACATATACACAGCAGAGCCATTGCACATATGAAGGAATCTTCATTTTTGAATGAACTGTTTTGATGAATTTCTCAGAAAGGAAAACACATTATAATTGTTGTTTAGCTTCTGAATGGAACACATTTTAAACAAATACTTTTTACTGAATTAGACTTACTCATTGAGATCATGATTCGCTGTCACATACTGGAAGTTTAATGAATTTCAAAATGATCATTTGAATATGACGAAAGTCGATAGAATGTGTGTAAAAATACAACATAATGACTAAAATATGAGATAATATTGTTACACATACAACATTGGAGTCCTATTACATGAAAGGTTTTTGTTTGTCTTTTCACCCCATTACGGAGGGACTTTGACTGTTTCTTTGAAGAAGGTCTCTAAATTGCAGAGATGCCTCTGGCCTTATTGCTGCTGTTTCAGCGTTCACACAGACACTGCTCTGGTGAAGAGACATGTTGACCGGTCCTTGAACCCAAAATTGCTTGAAACAGGTAGAGCTGTATCAAGACGAGCCTTTTAGAAAGAATGTTCCCCACTGATAAATTTGACAATGGCACTACACCGATCTGTTTGAAAGAGAAATAAACCTTAAGAACTCAGTTAGAAAATAAGCTGCTTTACACAGAAAACCTCTTAGACTATACTGCCACTTTTGCTTTACTTTACTTATAATAAATTGATCTGAAAAAATACTATATTAGTTGAAAACACATGTCAAACAAGTAGTTTGATTTGTCTTACAATGACGACAATTTATAGCATACTATTATACTTGCTGAAAAACAAATTGATAGATTTACTTTTTTTAAAGGTAAGTGGTTGTAAACAATTTATCTGGGTTAAATTTAAACATTACTAAATTAAATTTGTCTGTTCAAAATGAACCCAAATACAGTAAATTGTTTGTATTCGTTTTGCAGAAATCTAAATCTATCTGTCTGTCTGTCTGTCTGTCTGTCTGTCTGTCTGTCTGTCTGTCTGTCTGTCTGTCTATCTATCTATCTATCTATCTATCCATCTATCTATACAGTTAAGGTCGCTTAATTTAATAAAAAATGGCACCCACATTTATGAGGACTGTATTAAATTGTTAAAATAATAATAATAATAATAATAATAATAATAATAATAATAATAATAATAAAATATAACATATTGCATGCTTGAGACCACATAGACAGATAGTGACTTCATGTGCTGTTGTTGGTTTCATTTAGATATCTTTGATTTGTGTTGCTGCATTTGTATCTCAGTTGAACCACACCAGAGTTCATTTGTTTGGTGCACACCAGTATTCTTCAAATGAACTGCACTATGGGGCCAGTCACACAGAACATAGAATCTTTGCATCTAAAAACATGAGACACAGCTCTCAGGGATGATTTTTTTATTGATTTTTTTTTTTATTTTTTTTTATAAAGCACAGGGTACAGCATGAGGGTATCCTGAACGGTTAGTTTGATTTCACATCAATGTTGATCCTGGAACAACTTTCTAATTAGCCAATCCAATTTAATGGATAATGATAATGGAAAAGTAGGTTTAGGCTAACTGTTCTTACAGTTCTGTGCTTACGAATTTCCTATGATTTTGAGAATATTTTACAATTTGAGTTAGTTTTAGGGATAGCTATTAGGTACACTGTAAAAAAACACCAATCAACTTTATTAAATGAAATGAGTGTAGATAACTCAAAATTAACTGGAAGTTAATACTACTCCTTTGAAAAGAGTTTTAAACTCAGTGTCTAAGGTAATGAGTTCATTAAATACCTCATTACTTCAACTCAAATAGAGTAAGTTCACAGTACTCATATAGATTATTATTATTATTTTATTTTTTATTTTTTTACGTAAATGGTTTGTAGCAATCAGTTTCTTCAAACAGCTTGAGTTGCCTTAAAATATAGGGTGCTCAGTTGGTTTGAGTTCTATTCATTTCTGGGGTTTTAGTGTGCTCAAATTGCTTTGTTTACTCAAATGGATTTTGTTCACTGTACTCATTAAGATTAGTTTTTGAACTTAAATGGTTTGTTCCAATCGGCTTCCTCAAATGGTTTGAGTTAACTTAACTTATTGGGTTTTACAGTGTATGGATTACATTTTCAAATAGGAATGATGTTCCAGGGTCAACATAAATATTTACCCCTGGCCAAACACACCCATCATCACCTGCTTTGGAACTGACAATGATGAGTGGCACTGCATGTAAAAGTTGAAGCTTGTTTACCTTTACACAGCATCTAAAAACCATGGCTCTCATGTGCATGGCACTTCAAAAGATGTGAGACATGAGCATAACAGCCATAAACGCCCATCAAGTATGTTTGCATTGAAAACCAATAGAAAAGTAGCACATTGGTATGGACAAATGCATTCTGTGTGAATGAGCCATACCAGAGCAATTACACCAGTTTGTTTTAATTGAACCCAGTGTACAATCTAAAATGGGTTGACTTTGATTTATGTTCACTGTATTGCTCTTGAGCCTAGAGAATTCTGCCACATAATCCAATAGCTTACATTACTGTTTCCTTCGTCAATGTGTTGTCTCAGTCCATTAAAATGTGCTGGAAAGAATAATACTAATTCCCACAAGCTGGAGGTGTCAGAAATGACAGTCAAAACTGGATCCGTCTTGTGCTATTTTGGACACTCATGCTGATTAATAGCTATTTAAATGCAAAGATGCAGTTACCGATGAATCAAAACACATTTCCATGACATCACACACACACTGGCCAGTGGGCAGCATTGGTAAACACAGTGAAGGCTTTTACAGTCATTATGCACGGAAAGATACAAGTCATTCATGATTCCCACAAATCTTGAGCCTGGCAATGCTGTGCCTTCTTTGTTTGTTTATATGTGGTTTGTTTACATGTAGAGGAAGGTGAAACATATGAGCCGTGCAGTGCTTTGGACGCTTGCAGAGTGCGAGGAAACCTCTCCACTGCGCATAAAGAGAAGCTGATGATGGCCACATTATTAATGGATTTTCAGTTGGCGTGGATCTAATCTGCAGTGATTATTGTCACCTAAAAGGTTCATTATTTTTGTATGCAATTGATGCAAACATCTCACACAATATCCTCTGAGAGTCCATCGGGTCCTTCCTTTCCTTACAGCTGGTTTTACACCAAGATAAACCAGTCTGTGCTCATTATAAAATATCTTTTCCACCTCAAAACTCAGCGGCTCTGCCCGGAGGAACGTTTTATTGCTCAGAGGTTGCTCTTTCTTCGCTTAAAAGACCTAAGGGTGACCTAATTATCTTTTATTTAAGCTTCATATTACATTTTCTTTTACAATTTATTTGGATGTATAAAATATATACGGCTAAATGAGGCCACGGATGACATACAGTGAGAGGTTTGGAGTAGAATAAACAAACAAATAATCATTCATAATTCATACTATTGTGTCAGTGGACTAAATGTGTTCAATGGGATGTTTTCTGTGGACTCTTACCTTTCGAAATAAACCCTGATGTACAGCAATGAATGCGTGTGTGTGTTGTTTTTACTATGATATTCACTCCATATCTAATATGCATTTTCTGTAAAACTTACACCCATTTAGCAAACACATCCTTTACAAGCCTCCCATTGAAAAGCAACTAGCTGCAATGGGTGATTGAGGGTTGTAGCTTTAGACTGATCTATAGTTTGTGCAGATCATTTGTGATCTTTGTGGTGTAATCTATTCATAAACACTGACAAGTGGGAAAAATAGCGCCTCAGTGCGTCCTCGTCGGGGTGCTGGCTAAAGGGTTAATGTGTTTAGCATGGTTCAGATGAGTTGGTCTTTGGTGAACTTTATGAAATGTTCATATTGTAATGGTTGAGTTTTGATTGTGTATTTCATAAATAAATAAAAAAATAAGTACATGTAAGTAATATTATAATGAAGGTAATGTTAAAATAATATTTTGGTCGATTTTATTTAAACGATGTAAGAAATACAAAAGAGACTCTTTTCCCAAAGAGAAAAAAATATATGCTGTGGTCCCTCGCTATATCGTAGTTCACCTTTCGCGGCCTCGCAGTTTCGCGGATTCTTTGTTTTATTTTTTATTTTTTGTGTGTTCTGCATCCTGATTGGCTGTAGACCATTGTCAATCAATGTCCTCCGTGTCTCCTGTATATTACAGAATGCGTTCAGCTTGCCAAACTAACATACATCTTCGATCCCTAGCAGTGTGATTCCCAATAAGGATGCAAAAAGGGTTTTAACTGTCTGAAGCAAGACCATTGTAAAGGTGTGACACAGCGGATGCGCCGTGCCAAGCAGCACTATGCATTTTAGAATTGTACACATAGGTTTCTATCAGCGTACGCATACCGGCGCCACAAGTCGGCAGCTGTCTGCGGTGCCCAGCTATGAATCAGGACACTGTTCATATTTCTGCCACGTCACAGAGTGCCATCTGAATAATTTAATTTTAAATAACATGCAAATAGATGCCTCAGGTGTGTGTTACTTCCAACTATCTGATGTGCGCAAGCCCTCTCAAAGATGCCGTTTGCTTTGGATTTGTGGATCAGTGGCAGCAGGAAAAAGAACATTGTGCTGGATGCTAACATTATCCACACATAAGCAAAACAGCTTTATCAAGACAGCTGGTTTTGATCTTTGGTTTCATTCTATAATATTGGTCTTATTTTTCTACAGAGGTTTGACCTTTGCAAGCCCTTAAATAAGAGAGAAAAGTGTGAAAATGTTAATGCCTGTCTGAGAAAAGTGTGTATTGAGGGGTTTTACAACCTTAAAACATCTATAATCATTGTAAAAAATAAAGCTGACCACTTCGTGAATTTCTTCAAATGCAACTTATTTTTAGAGCGTAACTCCAGCATATGACTAGGGACCACTGTGTAATGTATCTATTCTGTTTAGATTGTTTTTATTTATTTATTTTTTCTGTTGGAACATTGCTATTATAGCAGTATTATTACAATTTAAAATACAAAAGATACTTAAGAAACATTGCTACTGAAGTCCCTAGTATTTTTTTCTTTGGAGATAGAACATAATTTTATGTTATTATTAAAACTAGTTTGAGGGTTTTATTCTGCAGGGGAAGTGCTATTATAACATTAATATTAGACTATTAAAGTTTTTAGTAATATTTAACTATTTTCATTTGTATATATATTTAGTTTAGTTTTTTCAATTTAGTTTTTACTGTATGTGCAGTATTTGTTTTGTTTATGTATTTCAGGTGTTTTTTTTGCTTTTTTTTTTTTTTAGTTAAGCTTTTTATCTAATATCCAGAGTGTCATTTCAAATGCCAAACAAATGTGTACTATTTGTTTCCATTACCAGCAACATCAGTGCTCTGGCTGATCTTTGATCTGCTGACTCTCCTCCACTGTCCTCCCAGCGAGTCCTAAAATAAGAGCAGTTTGAGAGCTGTGTTCTCCACAGCTGCTCCGCCTGTTGTTCTTCAAGATATTACGAGGCCGCCGAGATTCAGCCGCAGCAGGGGGCCGAATATGTCTTTCATTATTAATAAAGATGTGACTACAGTCCCAGCCTGACAGCCCTCAAGTCCCACACTGCCTTAATGTGCAGCCGGTGACACACACACACACACACCTACACACACAGGCACACACTATCCCACCACAACCTGTAATTATTCATGCTGCCTAAGTGCTCCCTACGAAATATTGGGATCATTTGTTAGGTGAGTTTGGTTTGAGAGAGAGAGAGAGAGAGAGAGAGAGAGACTGGGATAGTGAAAGAGTATAATCCCAGATACTGTAGGCAAAGTGGCTTTCCTTCCTCTCCCTTCAGCACCGGAGCTTAATTGATTTCAAATTACTACCTGAGATGTGAACCAGATAAGCAGATGGACTGAAACACTAATTTCCAACATCTCGTCTCTGGTAATTTCAAAGTCTTGGTGTTTTCTTAAAAATGCCACTCAGGAGAGACAAGGCTAAGGCAGAGTTAAGGTCTCCACGTTCCTGCTGTAATTCCTCTTCAGACAAATAAAGGGATGGACCGATGAGTAAATTGACTGATGAATGAATGAATGAATGAATGAATTAAATAATTAATTAATTAATTAATGGATGGATGGATGGATGGATGGATGGATGGATGGATGGATGGAAGGAAGGATGGATAGATGGATGGATGGATGGAAGGATGGATGGATGGATGGATGGGTGGAAGGGATGAACAATCTATTCTTGAAATGTACCTTTCTACAAATGATAAGTAACAGTAGTGAACAAATAAATCCATTAATGATGAATTAACAAACAATCCAGCCAATTAACTAATGAACCAATGAAACCAACAAATGAATCAATGAACCAACCAATCAATCACGTTGTTGGGTGCCACAGTGGCTTAGTGGGTAGCATGTTCGCCTCACAGCAAGATCGCTGGTTCGAGCTCCAGCTGGGTCAGTTGGCATTTCTGTGTGGAGTTTGCATGTTCTCCCCGTGGTTGCGTGGGTTTCAATTTTATTTATTTTGATACAATTTTATTTAATATGTAAGTTTTCCCAGCTTTCAGAAAGATTTTTAATCAATACATATATTTTTTTTTAAGTATAATCAATTAATCTTTTAATTTATTAATGAATTCTAACACTTCGTTTGACTTACTGGTCAAAAATTACCAAAATATAATTTTATCAGCAAAGAGAGAAAAATAAGAAAAATAAATTATGTATTTGTTAGTATTTATGTTGAAGTTTGATTGCTTTTTTTGTTTTCTAAAATGACACCAACTTTAGATAAAATGAACCATCTTGTATGTTAGCTGTAAACATTTAGGGTACAACAGGTGTCCTATGAGTCAGCTATAAAACCATTTTTACACCTCAGAAACTACAGTCACACACTGGCGCACACACACGCACAGTCCTTCCAACATGAATTTGAGGATTGAAATGCAATTTTTCTGCTCATTTTAAATGTTTGTCCTTTTAAACAAACAAATTTTACATATTTCTAAGACCACAAAAGGGCTTATTACATGTAGTTCATTCTGATAGTTCATGCTCATTTGTAGTGATTCCAGTAACTGAAATTAAATATTTTTTTCCTCTGAATAAAAAAAAATACATCATGTTTGGCAGCCATTTTTGCTTTATTTAACAAAACAGCTGTAAAACTAAATAAATAGATAAATAAAAAGTAAAAATGCTGTCATTTTGATACCACAGTATTCTGTTTTTAGACTTCTATAAGACACCAAGTCACTCAAAAGTGTCTTTTTTTCCGTCATGTCTTATCTCAACCGAAGCACCAAGCGTGACACTAATGCTCCCTAAAAATACAAGAGCATGACACCCCTATTTTCTCGATCCAAATAAACGTACAGCGTTCGCCCCATGCTCTTCAATTAATGTCTCAGTAAGTCAGACCGAATCCCCGGTGTGAAATAACAGATTTGAAGGGGGATTGTGTATGTCGGTGTGATGGCCTCTCTCTGTGAGCTGAGTCAGAGAAAATCAGCTCCTGTCAGTCTGTCAGGGCAACGCTGATGATGACGGAGAGCCGACCGTCTCTCACAACCACACACACAATCTGCCTCCATCTTTTAAAGGGATACTTCACCCGAAAAATATAGATTCTGTCAAAGTATGCCTACTCGCCTCATGCCAATCAAGCATCTAAAAGAACACAAAAGCACTGTAAAAAGCTTCATATTGGGTCTTTGTGCTTTAAATGAAATGAATTAATTATATAAATAATAAAAAAAATATTTGTGAAGCTTATTGTGGACTTCTTAAAGAGAACTTTGCATGTTATATATGGTTTATTGTAATGTAAATTATGTATGTTACTGGAAAATGTAGCAGAAAACCCAAGAAAGATTTATTGTAATTTTATTTTTTAGACTCCATCGTTTTAGGTGAGGTTTCACAAACACATTTCGAGAGGAGCACATGATAGGATTGACTACAGCTGATCCCTATCACTAATCACTAACTAGCCAATTAGATCATTCCAGATTTAATATAAATATCCAGCCTAAATGTCTTTTCTCATCTTCGCTTTTTTTTTTTTTTTTATGTCGTTGTGACATCATGGTCTTGCTAGGGATTCTTTCCTACAGCAAAAAGAGGAGTAGAAAGGAATGGGAGAAAGCCTGTGGGCAAATAAAACTTCTTGAAGACCCACATAATAACTCTCTGAATCTCTTCCCCACCAAATAAATTTAAGGTGGTTGTTGGTTCAAACGCCAGCTAAGCCAGTCGACATTCTCTGTGTGGAGTTTGCATGTTCTCTGCCAAAAGTTAAAGTCACAAGCACCTACTATGTACAAACTGGCACAATTGGCGGTCTATTCCTGGGAAGTTATCGAGAACTACCTGATCTCGTATCCTTCCTACTGCTTATTGACCAGACGGGAGCCTTGGGCTCATTTATCTCCAAGCTCAGGGTTCTCTCCCCAGACAGCATGCCAAACCTGCTAAAATAGTCAAGCATTATCTAAGTGTGAAGTCTTGAACTGTGCGTTGGTGAGATCAAATGACTGCACAACAAATGTTGATATGATGGTGCAATCTGTAACTTTTGGTTGTAGTTTTACAGTCGAAGGTCAACAAGGGAATCAATAGAACCTATTGATGTCAAATAGACGTCTAAAATTGGTCAACAACAGATCAAAAATCAATTACATGACTGTCCTGCAATCTATTTATTGATGTCTGTTTTGACACCAATTTTAGATGTCACTTAGATGACATTTTGACATCAAAGTAGTTTTCATGCATTGCAGGAACACAAAATGTGTGAATTAGCAATTTGTGATTAAGGCCCCGTTTACACTAGTGCGTTCTAGTTTTAAAACGGCGTTTTAGCATGAAAACAATCTGTGTCCACACTAGCGTTTCACCATCATTTTCTGAACATACGCGACCAAAAATGTATATCACGTGACCATTCGCGCACTCTGGGCGTGCGCATTAAAGTATAAACAGGAAGCATGTGTCTCGCTCAGCATTCTAAACAGGGCTTCCATCATTTGAAACGCACTTGATTAGCGAGTGTTCGAACACTAGCTTGCTTCTTGCGAATATATGCAGCTGTTGTAGTAAAAAAGGCAGAGTTTAACTGCACAATGGCGCCTACAATGCTCCCATTTCTGTGTCCATGTTGTTGTTTACAGTGAAGGCTGGTCTGCAGTCTTCCAGTGGCATTATAGTCATGTGATAGGGGCATGACGAATAAAGGAAGGTTATGCAATCACCCAAAAGCCCCAATCTAGTAGCGAATCTCTGCAGCCATGCCTCCATTTTCAGACGTCTTCGTTTTCCCCCATCCACACTGAGACAGAGCAGCAGCGTTTTAGAATGAAAACGCCTCCTCCAGCATTTCCAAAACACTTCATTTTTGGGGCTCGAAAACTCCAGTGTAGTGTGGACGAATGGCGTAACCGTAGCAAAACTTATGCGTTTTAAAACGAAAATGCATTAGTGTAAACGGGGCCTAAATCTGTTTCAGATTAATAAAACAGTTCTTATATGACAATACTTCTGTCGTTATTTTGGTGGTCAAAAGGCAGTGGTTAATTTGGGCCAGATCTTGCCGGATCCTGTTCCAGAAAATGTCAAAAATTTGTGTTTTGCGTTCCGGTATTTATTTTAAAGGACTCGTGTGTGAGAGAGATGGAGAGTGCGAGAGACAGAGAGAGTGAGCATGTAAATGAGTGCAAGCGAAGGCTGTGAGGATTGTGTTGTGCGCCCAAACACATGACAGTAGTCACCAAGTGCCATAAGTTCAGCCAATCAGCTTTCTTACATTTACAATCACTCTCATTAGTAGGTGAATGTTTCGCGCAGAGCGAGCAGCGAAAATACATAAATTTTGTATTTTTTTTTAATGGCAAAGAGGCAGTCAAGCATATTTTAATTATATGTAAATCTATCAAGGGAGATCTTGAGAAGATGAAACTGCACCCATGGATTAGGATAGCGGGAGACGGATCTGCCAGACAACATGACAGTAACTGTGTCATTTAATTTTTTAATTTTATTTATTTATTTTTTGGCACATAATAGTGAAGTGAACTGAATAGTGATTGTTTTACAATTTATGTTTGTAACTACATGTTTTTTATTATTATTATTATTATTCATAACTGATCTATAACGTTATGGCACAAAATATTTTAAAATAATTTTTTTTTTTTTTTTTTTTTCTCGCTATCACTGTTTAATGACGTTATGTTCCAGGAAAACAAATTGGACGTTGGTCACAGTGACTTTTATTTCCTGCTTATTTCCTGGTTTTGTTGATTAATTTTAAATGAATCATATCGATTAAATGATTCATTTACAAGTTAAGCACTGTCAAAAGGACACCAATGTGTGGATGTCAATTGGACATCAAGGTTTTGTCATCAAATCGTTTTACATTTTAGATTATTATTTTTTTTTTATGTCGTTTTGACATCATGGTCTCGCTAGGGAGTCTTCACTGCTTGAAGCCTGTGGGCTAATAAATCTTCTTGAAGACCCACATCATAACTCTCTGAATCTCTTCCCCACCAAATAAATTTAAACACTTAAGAAAATCATGTGCAATCCATGCTAAAAAATGTTGGATGAGAAAGGAAAAAAAAAAAAAAAAGTTCAAGCTTAATTGTGGAGAGACCAGATGGATGACCAGTTTAGTTGTAGTCAGTAAGTGAAAAATATTCTCCAGTTATGACTGATGCAGATTGATTTTGATGAGTGTTGACATGTTGAGAGTCCAGTGTTTCTTGTTTATGCCATTTCTTCACTCAGTATCTGGGGGCGTTTAGACTTCTTGTGTGGCAGAAATCCACAGTAGTGAAAGCTTACATCACTTGCCAAACTGAATGAAAATTACAACCTAATGGAGCAGAATGTGGAATAGTATCAGCATTTTGTGTCCTAACTTGTGATGCAGTTAAAAAATATATATAAATAAAGAAATAAATTGCAAACAGACAACACCAGTAGCTCACCTGGTAATGGTGGCTTCATGGTCAAAAGTCTCATTGTAAATTTATTGCTCCTGGCATGTTTTGTTGCACGTTTCAGATAGCAAATCCACTAGAGGGCACTGTCTACATTTTTTGAGAAATAGTTTGGGTACATTTTGTTGTCCAATTTACATAGATGGCTTTCTTGTACATATCCATGAGAAGATGGAGCTTGTCATACAGATCACCCAATGAACAGCCAAATCCACCAGAGGCCGCTGTGTATGCTTTTTCAGATCTCAAATTTATCTCGCATAAATCCACCAAAGGCCGCTGACACCTGAATAACTAACTGAATAACTGACAGACTGACCGATCAACTGAGCCACCCTCCTGTCTCCCTAAACCCAATCCAAATGCACCGATTGGCCAGCGATTGTTTAAAAGATGAAATGCAGCTTGCGTACTTCGGACTACATAATTTAAATCTCAAATGTATGAAGGGCTACGTTTTGAGAACGAGCCTATGTGCAAATGGATAAGCCTACGGATAAGCAAATAAATATGCATATGAATGCATTCACCAGCAGTCAAGGTGATTTGTAGCACCCAGATTAGCCTGTGTTATTAGTTTCAGCAGTTCTTATCTGTGAATATTATACCTTGGAATGTCGAGATTGACCTACTCGAATCAAGTACAGAGCACAGCGTAATAAGTCATATTAAGCCATATACCTTGTGTTACTTTTGAAGTTTGAAAGCTTCTGCCTACCTTTTTTTATTTTTTTATTTTTATTATAACTGCATAAAAATATGGTGTTCTATAAAATAATAAAGGCCTAGGTTTTGAATGGCATGAGGGTGAGTAAAAGATGACAGTACTGACATGTTTTAATGAACTGTTTCTTTAAGGAGGAGAAGGAGGAGGAGGAGGAGCAGCAGGCATCCATTACAGCAGTCAGCAATGAGATGCTTCCTCTCAGATGGGATGAGAAAGTCTGAAAGCCCTGAGACAAATGGATAACGCCACCGCAGAACTGCCAGACCAAGGTCCTGGAGAGCAGCCTGACAAATCATTGCTAAGGTTTTAAGGATGAGACTTAAAACAGCAATTATAAGCACAATAGGTGGCAGAAATAAAGAGCAATGATTAAGACTTTTAGAAACTTTTAGTCGTGTTGTGATGGATGAGATTAGGCTTTGTACCTGTAGAAAATATATGTTATAAAGCTGTAATTATAAGAGTACTAAAGTACATATTTACAAGAAAATATTTAAGTTTAGAAATTCACGTGCAACTTACTGTTTCTTTGTAATTATTTTGACTCTGGACCACAAAACCAGTCTTACTGTACAGTATGTTTATTATTATTATTATTATTATTATTATTATTATTATTATTATTATT
>CAIGQQ010034267.1:436022-457710 GCA_903798035.1 Danio albolineatus
TATTATTATTATTATTATTATTATTATTATTATTATTATTATTATTAGAGTAATCTCATGTTGACCATTTGACCAAATTAGTATAAAGAGTATTTAAACAACAAATAGGATCTACAATCATGAAAATATATCAAAAATACTGAATGGCTGGGAGAAGATCTCATCCATTCAAAAACCAGAAAATAACTGTTGCATAAATACAGTACATATAAATAAATTATGTGAACAGCTTGCCGGTTAAGCTATTAGACAGTGGCATGGTGGAATTCTTGCAGGGGGGAAAGGTGTTTTTATTTATTTATTGATGTATTTTCTCCCATTTCTACAGCCAGATTCTTCAGACAGATGCCTTTGGTTGTTGTGTCATGTTTTGCATTGCTATTAAGTATCCCACCATAGGTGTCACGTTTAAGATCTCAAGTTGAAAATGGTGTGGCATTTAAAGCACTGCACACCATCCAGCTGTTTCTGAAATCAAGAGCATGTGCAATCACAATACAGTACAACTGACAACAACACTATTTTATTTTTATTTTTTTATTTGCAGTAAAAAAATCGTAAAGTTTAAATAGGCTACTAATTTAAAACCAGAAGTCTCTTGTTAACATCTCACTTAAAATACAGTAAAACAATGGGTAAAAACAAACAAACAAACAAACAAACAAACAAACCAAAAAACAGGAAAATTGCAGAAAAACAAAAAGTTTAAACAGGCCACTGATTTGATCTCATGTGAGCTTACATAATTTCGATAAATATTATTGATTTATATATAAAAAAAAAATCATTCATTCATTCATTCATTCATTCATTCATTTATTTAGCCTTGTAATGCTTGCTTTTTAATTAGTTTTAATTAGTTTCTTTTTTATATCGCAGTGTGTTGCTTTTCTGTTTGTTGTTTGTGCTGTAGGTTTTTAGTAAACACACAGTAAATATATATATATATATTATATTATATATATATATTATTCCATGGTCTGGTGAAATTCTTGATTCTGATTGGCTGGTGGGTGTGGTATATTTCGTTGAAACGCACAGGTAGTTCCAGTCAGTTTTGATCACAGTTCGAAATAAATGCGCTTCTCCCAAAAGTTTGCAGTTACTATAGCAACTGGCATGTGCTATGCATGAAACCAACCAGGGCTATTAATGGCGGACGGGAAATCCTCAAAATTAGGAAAATACTCATAAACTATGCTCCGAATTCAAGTTTTGAGAGTTTTTCAAGCGAGAATATAGTTATTTTAAAGTCAAATCGGCCGTTTGTGTGTATGAAAAGCGCGTCTTTAAAAATTTTGAAAGCTCCAGGCGGTCAGCGGCAGCTCAGCGAACGGCTCCCCCCAGAGGGAAGCTTCATGTCGGCCAGACCATCAAGACCCACGGCTGGATCTAATCTCCTGCATCTCTGTTGTTAAAACGGGATATATAATTAACCTTTGCTGTATCTAACGGTCAGTCTCTGGACATTTGAACCTATAATTTGTTCTGAGGTGTTTTTGACCGATCGCAAGTAAGTTTCATAATTAATTTATGACCGTAAATATCGCCCTGATCCTGCGTGTTTGGCTGATTGCTTTTGTTTTAAAGAAGATAAATAAAGCAGAATGTTCTCCTACCTGTCCTGACATTTTTTTTCATTATGCAAACTTTACCTATATTTAACAGCAGATATTTCTGACACGTATTTATTTGATATGGCACCTTTTATACGATTTGTATGTTTATTATGAAATATAAATCGCGGAAATTCCGCTATACTGTACAGTAGGTATGCCAGGTATGTAAAGGTAATGTTCAGGGGGAAAAAAGCCATTATACAGATCCTCCCTCGTCACAGAAGTGGTAGAAAGACAAAAGAAACATGTGACTGGGGACTCGAAACACACTCCAGGTAAAATTAAATAAATAAAGCAGAATGTTTTCCTACTTTACCCGATATGTGTTTCTTTTCCTAAATTTCCCTCCATATTTAACAGCAGCGATTTCTAAAAATTGGCCCTGGCTGCTTTCTCTTCATAATACGTATTCCTTAAGCGTATTTAATTGATATGGTTTTTTTTATTAGTATAATATTAATATTGTATGTTCATTATGAAATGTAAATCATAGCTCAGTTTTCGCAGTATTAATGTTAAGAGATAAACAAACAGATCCTCCCTCATCCCCTCAGCACGCAGATGCGCGCTCTCTCTCTCTGTCTGCCTGTCAGTCTGTCACAGCTGATTCAGTGGAGGGACTAGAAAATCTAACAATTAAAAACGGACAAAAATTCAGACAAATATTGCCCTGCAAAGAGAAAAACTAGTTTAAATATAGGCCTACCTTGGCAACAGACCATGGAATAAGCGGGATAATCAACGGATTGCCGTGCGTTAAAGGATTTTAATGCACTTCGCGGAGGCGACCGTGCCTCCACGTCGTGCATTAAAATCCTTTAACGCACGGCAATCCGTTGATTATCCCTTACATATATAATACACTAATATCAAAATATGTCAATTTAGAGTATTACAAAACAAAATAACAAATAAAACACAACATTTTAAACACATTAAAATATATATATATTATATATAAAATATATATAAAAAATAAAAAATTAAAAAAACATCAGGTTATTTGCATCAAAGTTTTCATATAAAGGCTGAGGATAAAACCGACCTCACACTTTATACACTGTCAAAATATCTGTAAATTGACAGTTTTTCCAAATTTTGTGATTCATGTTTTTTTTTCTCACTTATTTAGGCTTTTGAATTGAATTATGGGACCTTTCTACTACATTTAACCTTGAAAAAGGAACTTCATTGAACCTTTTTTACAGTTTAAAGTCATATATATCTGCATTGGCGTTGTATTGTGCTGCAAAAACCTTGTAATAAGCTGCCAGTGCATTTTCTGTTATTTTACAAACTTAGATCTCTATATATTATTTCTATATATTCATTCATTCATTCATTTTTTTGTCGGCTTAGTCCCTTTATTAATCCGGGGTCGCCACAGCGGAATCAACCGCCAACTTATCCAGCATATTTTTTACGCAGTGGATGCCCTTCCAGCCGCAACCCATCTCTGGGAAACATCCATACACACACATTCACACTCATACACTACGGACAATTTAGCCTATCCAATTCACCTGTACCGCATGTCTTTGGACTTGTGGGGGAAAACCGGAGCACCCGGAGGAAACCCACGCAATCACGGGGAGAACATACAAACTCCACACAGAAATGCCAACTGACCCAGCCGGGGATCAAACCAGCGACCTTCTTGCTGTGAGGCGAACGTGCTACTTACTACGCCACCGTGGCGCCCATTATTTCTATATATTATCTACTAAAATGTCAATAAAAAGTCACTTTGTTAAACTTCTTTAAACAAACAAATGAAATTTAGTAATGTTCAACTAATTTTGTTTGTTTAAATTCAGTCCAAATAAATTGTTACTTAAACAAATAAATAAATAAATCCAATAGATTTTTATTTATATTTTTTTAAGTGGGGAAGGGGAAGTGTTCATTCATTTATCCATTCATTCATTAATTCTTTCATTTTATTTTCGGCTTAGTCTCTTTATTACTTTGGGGTTGCCACGGCGGAATGAACCGTTAACTTATCCAGCATATGTTTTATGCAGCGAATGCCCTTCCAGTTGCAACCCATCACTGGGAAACATCCATACACACTCATTCACACACATACACAACGGACAATTTGGCTTACCCAATTCACGTATACCACTTGTCTTTAGACTTAGACTTTGGACCCATGCGAACACAGGGAGAACGTCTCCACACAGAAATGCCAACTGACCCAGCAGAGGCTCGAACCAGCGACTTTCTTGCTGTGAGGTAATCATGCCACCCAATGCGCTACCGTGACACCCAGAAGTTTTCATATAAAGGGGAAAGAACACATCTTTCGGAGTGATTAGTCACCTAGTGGATTTTGAAACGATATGTGCTTTTGCCGGCCCCTTTCTGAAGCTCAGCACTGAAAGTCTCCTGAACACCCACATCGACACTTTGTCCTCGCGACTGAAGCAGCACCGCTGTGCCGTAAACGAGATGTGACGAGGCCTGGTGAGAGGTGTCTGCACAATCTGTCTTACCATATTGTCTTGCTCACCTTGTACTGATGAAGTTTTGACAGAGCACAAACTCCCCTTCACATTACACTGAGCCTCAGCCTGCAAATGCAACTCCAGTGAAACTCATCAAATTACCGACACAGGTGAACAGTTTTAGAGGTGACGAGTAATTCCATTTTCATCTCGGAAAAGCTGATAATGAAATCTTACAGATGTCAAGGGTTTCCTCTACATCACGCCATAATTATTTGAGGAAACTGCAAGCCACACACTATTCGCAAGGCTTGATGCGTTTCTCTCCTCTTCTCTCACATTTTTCGGTGTGGCTGTTTTACTGAATTCGTTTCTTTGGATTAAATATAAAAAAGTAATAAATAAAAACATGTTAGAATATATATACAGTATGTTACACTTTTTTTTTTTTATCCCCCAGCTTTAGGTGTAAATTATTTAATGGGTATTGTTTCTGCAATTCAAGCTTGAACTGTACAGCCTAAAGACATCTTTAAAAGTTAAACTATTTTTTACTTGGTGCAGCACTTAAAAAGTAAGCTATGCAGTGTAATGATGAAAACACACACACACACACACACACACACACACACACGCATGTACGTCTTTATAGGGACTTCATATAGACTTAAAGGGGTGGTCTATTACGATATCATATTTTAAACTTTAGTTGATGTGTAAACAACATCTCTAAATGTAAGACGCTCAAAGTTCAGTGCAAGGGAGACATTGGCTTTTACAGATAGCTTAGCAAAGCCTACAGCGAACTAAGTTTGAGGACTACAAAACTATACATTTGGGTTAATGAGATCATAAACCCTTCAGGTTATGTGTATACACCCTGCCCAGCGAAGGGGCGTGGCCAGAGGCGCTGTAATGTTATAGCAGAGAAAGCTAAAATGCCGTCCAAATGCTGCTATTTCAACAGAGCTGTTTTGTTTCTGTATTTGGGCTTTCAAACGACACGACACAAAGAGAGAAGCTCTTACAATTTAATTTTAATTATGTTCCAGAGAATCATAAAACAGATATAGTATTTGACAAAGGACAGCTTCCTGAATCTCTCCCAGTTCAGTGCTGGATTCGGCTAAAAACTCCTCAAAGAAGGAGCAGCTCCAACCATAATAGAAGAAGCTGTGGATTGTGAGCCACAACCTGTAAGTATTTGTAATGTAGTGTTAACGGTATGTTGTAGCAAGGACGTAAACAAGAATGTAAACAATGGGAAATGCTGTTTGGCACTGTTAACAATTTAGCTACAAATTCATATTTACCCATGAAACCCCTGTAAACAGCCACGATCTTCATCAGCGCTGAAGTGTCTTTCTATGCTGCCGCTTTCTGTGCGTTCTACATCTCAAATAATGAACTAGCAAAAGATAGCCTATGTGAACATTTCATATTACCCATACGTGCTTATAACCCGAATGTATATGAAAGACACTTGTCAGATTTTGTTTTAGAGAGCAGGCATGAGGTTCAGCTGTGTCCTTTTTTTGTCTAATTCAGGTTCAAACTGATACAGAGCTATACTGACTGACAGTAGGTGCAACCCCAATCCCAAATGCAAATGCACTATTCTATACCATTTTGTATTATACATGGCGCAAGTAGTGCGTTCACACAGCAAACTAAGGGTGCTTACTCACCAACCTTGTTTAGTTCGGTTTAATCACACTAGAGTTTCTTTTCACTCTTGGTGTGATTCGTTTGGGCAGGTGTGAATGTAGCAATCGCACTCGAGTGTGCACCTAAAGCAGACCGTAAAAAAGCATAGTGATACCTCCTTGAAGACGCTTTAAAAAGAACCCTGGAGCGGTTCGTTTGGAGTGAGAGCATGATCCGAACTAAAACAAGCCCAACCGCAAATAGTACTGTGCTTTTTTGGACTAATCCAGCTCCCACAGTCTGATGTGCTGTCCCATCTTACAGGGTTTGGAAAAAAAATAAAAAAAAAAATAAATATATATATGTTGACAGTGCTTTACCAACAGTTTTAAACAGTTTTACCAACAGTTTTTGTTGGTAGTATTTCAGGAAGATAACCATGTCACAGTTTAAATGAATTAATTCACGCCTCCTCCTAATGCCTTCACCAATTGCAATGCATTAAAACATTGTTTTCCAGCTGCAGCCGTGCTTCATTCTCGAAATGTATAGTTTGTCTAAAGTGATGTATAAAAACTATATAGTATATTATGACCAGGCCAACGCAATTGTCCCTCCCTAGTAAAAAGCATGCTTTTGTGTGTGCCAGTTTGTTTACTTGTGGGAGATCCATTGGATTTTTCTTGCATGTTAATTCTGACCAATTGAAAAGCAGTTCAGGATATAGCAAACAGTACATGTGTAACATTTGTTTTTTAAATAAAAAGTCTTAAAATGTCAACAACTTATATACAATCCGATAATGTAAATAAGTTGTCAATTAATAAAAAATATGTCAATAACTTAATTTTGACAAAAATGTCAGATAGAACCTTATTATTTTAAGGTGACGACACTGAAAAAGAATAAGTGTACTATAAGTTCCTGGATAATACACTTATTCAAATGTTAAAAAAAGTGTGAAATGTAAAACAGAAACAGAAACCAAAGGCAACAAAAGCTAAATAACCTCAAACAAAACACAAGAACAAAGCAAAGCACATTAAAAAATGTTGTGTGTATTAAAAAGCACAGCTAAATATTAAATAAATTAAAAATAAATAAAACAAACAAACAAATAATTAAATAAATAAAAAAACAAATACATAAAAACATACATGCATAAATAAAAAATAAATAAATAAATAAATAAATAAATAAATAAATAAATAAATAAATAAATAAATAAATGAATAACTACATAAATAAACAAACAAACAAACAAACAAACAAACAAACAAAAGTAAAACAAAACAAACCCAAAGAAAACACATACCTGTAATGCAGAACCCGTTTGATAATAGAATAGCCGCACCATATACAGTAACTAATTTCATTCATCTTCCTAACCACTCAACACCACCAGTATTTTCTCCACATTCACTGCTGGTTTCAGATTGCTCTCCTGCCAAAAGTGACATTTAAATTCATCGCTAATCCATGAAGCAAAGACAGACCTGCTGGACAAAGCGTGGCAGAATCTTAACAAGCTATTACTGCAATGACTTCAGGAGAGTCTCAGAGCAAACATATCTCTCCGAGACAAGACACGAATTCACGCTCGACCTCTCCCAGCTCTTCCTCTTTATAATTCCTGCACAGAGCAAAGGTAAACCATGCATGGTGCTTTTTACTTATTCATTAAGCTGTTTGAGCTGTTAAAGGACATGGAGGCCATTCTGACATGAGCGAGCACATCGAAAAGAGTGAATCCAGCTGCGGCTTTATGGAGACATTGTGCTCCATCATGTAAGCAATACGCCTTGGGTGAGAAAACACTAAGAGGAGAGAGAGAGTCTGAACAAAAGATCACGGCCGGAGAAATGCAGAGCTACTGGAACGGAAACATGGAGAATCTGGGGTTTGTCAAGAAATGCTGCATTTACATCATGCACAGACGTGTGTGTGTTTTATAGAATAGTTCTAAATCTCACAAATCAAACAAACAAATAAATATAATACATATTTTAAAAATGTCACTATTTTAAAAGGAGAATATAACACATAATGCAACAAGTTAACCTGGGACTAGTGTAACAGAATCTCAACAATATGCACATATTATGTGCAAAGTTATATACAGTCATTCAATTCATGACATAAACAGACTAAATATAACTTTTTAGTATAATTTCAACAATTATGACCAAACAAAATTATAACACATTATAACTCTCTAATCTAAAGTGTTACCAATATACTGTCATAAATCAGTGTTAACACTGAGAAAATTGATGCCATGGTACAGTAAGTACAGTCATAATGCATAATCTAGCCTAGTATAAAATATGAAAAAAACTAAACTAATTATAGATGTCCTGAGCCAACCTCCATAATACTTCTGTAGCAAATCAAAACATCATTTATTATCTATCTATCTATCTATCTATCTATCTATCTATCTATCTATCTATCTATCTATCTATCTATCTATCTATCTATCTATCTATCTATCTATCTATCTATCTATCTATCTATCTATCTATATATCTGTCTGTCTGTCTGTCTGTCTGTCTGTCTGTCTGTCTGTCTATCTATCTATCTATCTATCCTCAAAAAAATGGTGTTTGTGCTTATTTCAAATGAGCTGAAACAACATAATTAACTTGATTCCTTCATGTTGTAATAACTCAACAACTGATTGACAACTGATTGATCCATCCATCCATCCATCCATCCATCCATCCATCTACATTCAAAGATGTGTTTGTACAAACTGCTCATTTAAAATGAGCTGAAACAACACAATTAAATTAATTTGATTCCTTCATGTTGTCCCAACTCAAATCGACTGTGTGGAACCCAGCATTATTTACAGTCTATTTACAGTATCTATCTATCTATCTATCTATCTATCTATCTATCTATCTATCTATCTATCTATCTATCTATCTATCTATCTATCTATCTATCTATCTATCTATCTATCTATCTATCTATCTATCACTCAAAATGTACTTTTTTACTCATATTTGTATTGGATTTCTTCTATAAAACAAGGACACATTCAATTTGTCAAAAGTATCAACGAAGATGTTTATACTCTTACTAAACTCCTCTATTGAACATACCAAGTTTCTATGAAATATTAAGGACTTAATATTCATAATTGTATAACCGTTATCAATAATTAAGCAACAAATCAGCATACTAGGTTAATTTCTGAAGGATCATGTGAATCCGAAGACTAGGATAGTGAAGCAGAAAATTCATCCTTAGCATATGAAGGATACATTACATTTTACAACACTGTCAAAAATAAATAATAACGATATATCACAATATTACCGCCACAAGGATTGCACATGGATGTACTATATTACTGTATATGTATTGCATTATTCTGTATGTTATATTTCTTTTCAGTAGTATCTAGTACAGCATATATCTAGTTTAGTAGTATCAAATGGAAAATGTATAATTACAACTTCTTATAATAACAAACTTGTATTATTATTATTATTATTATTATTATTATTATTATTATTATTATTATTATTATTATTATTATTATGCATACAAAATAATTTAAAAGCAAAACAATACACTTTCACTAGATATCTAACTTCCACTAGACACAAGTTACTGGCAACAAAATTGATATTAACAATGTACAGTGAGACGTAGCACAATATCAAACCAGATACCATTCATCTTAAAGAATGTCAAGCCAAGCACACTTTAAAATAAAGTCCAGCTAGTAATGATGCAAATGCTCAAACTAGACAAATAATATTCAAGACGATTCCAAAAGGACAAGTCTGCAATACTTTTAGTGCCATTAAGCTGATCTCGGTGTGTTCAAACACAAGTCTTCGCCACTGCTGAGAGCTAATGATGAACAGCCCCCTCTTCGGGTCCATGTTGTCTCCTTGATCAATGTTATCTGCAGTTTTTCTGAGATGTTCATTGCGCACGCCGTGCTCGTCCACTCATTGTGTCTCACTTGAGATAATGTCAGTGGAAGGGCACGAGGAGCACTTTCATCCCTCTCCACTCTACAGCGCCGCAACGCTTTTCATCAAGACATGGAGGAGCATGCTGAAAGGTTATCGCTGGCCTTCAAAGATCACTATCAAAGACAACACCTTAGGCACATGACCCACCAAAAACCAAAAAAAAAGGAACCAAAAAACATACTTGACAAAAAAAGAAGCGTACTTGACAAAAAAGAACCATACTTGACAAAAAGACAAGATGTACATAAGTAAATGACAGGAGAATCAAGACACTGAACAACAACAGCAACAACAACAACAACAAAAGCTATTACAAAGTTATTGTAGTGTGTTTGAATAATTTTTAATAGATCATTGTTTACACTGAGATATTACAGTGGCAAAATAAACTTTTATTCAAGTGTAATATTTAATAAAATAATGTAATGTAACGTGTATTTATGCAGCTCAGTTATCATGCCATAGACCCAAAGCACTTCAAAATCATAATGGGGAAGTGGGGTATCTCCACACCACCATCATGTGCAGCATCCACTTGGATTATGCGATGGCAGCCACTCACCACACACCAGCTATAGGTGAAGTGGAGAGACAGGGATGGAGCCAATTCAATAGATGGAGATGATTAGGAAGTCATGATCAGTAAGGGCCGAAGTAGGGAATTTGGCCAGGACATTGGGGTTACACCCCTACTCTTTATGCGAAGTGCCATAGGAATTTTAATGACAACAGAGAGTCAGGGTATTTAATAATTAATATTTAATATAATTTAATATTCTTTAAATAAAGAAATATGGGTGACACGGTGGCACAGTAGATAGTGCTGTCGCCTCACAGCAAGAAGATTACTGGTTCGAGCTTTTCTGTGTGGAGTTTGCATGTTCTCCCTGTGTTCACGTGGGTTTCCTCCGAGTGCTCCGGTTTCCCCCACGAGTCCAAAGACATGAGGTACAGGTGAATTGGGTAAGCTAAACTGTCCCTAGTGTATGTGTGTAAATGAGAATGTGTGGATGTTTCCCAGTGATGGGTTGCAGCTGGAAGGGCATCTGCTGCGTAAAACAAATGCTGTATAAGTTGGCGGTTCATTCCGCCATAGCGACCCCGGATGAATAAAGGGACTAAGCCGACAAGAAAATGAATGAATGATTGAATAAATAAAGAAATATTAGGAATGTCTCAAGAATCAGTATTAGGACTGTAATGTGAAGTGAACACTGACAAGGGAGGTGCAGATCCAGGTTAATTGAGAATGGTCAGGCAAGCAGCGGCCACAATCTGGAGCTAACAGATGTATGCAGGCAAATTCAGAGTCGTAGTCATATACACAGGTGATTGGTCTGTTTGGGCAGGAAGCAAACAACATAAACAAACAAACAAGGCGAGGGTCAAAAACACAGTAAGGCAAGGAACACACAATGTAATGTTCACAATGACAGTTTAACAACAAGACTCAGCAATGTCTGTGTGTGTGTGCTGTAAAAAATAGCCCATGTAATGAGTGTTTAAGCAGCTTCAGCTGTGCGAGTTTGTAATCAGTCTGGATCAGGAACAGGTGTATGTGGGGCATGCTTGCAGTTGTAGTCCATTAGCGATCTGCAGCCGCTAGATTGCTGATAATCATAACAAGGGCCGATCAACCATTTTTGAGAGAATTAGAAAAAATAAATAAATGTGTCAATCAAATGTGTTGTATTTATAAATTAATAAATATGAATGAATAAATATAAAAATATATACCATAACATTACACATACATCAAATACTATAAACATTCAGTGAACGATTCTTTTATTTTCTTGTCATTTTCATTCATTCATTAATTTTCTTTTTGGCTTAGTCCCTTTATTAGCATGTTTTCCCCGTGTTCGGGTAGGTTTCCTTCAGGTGCTCCGGTTTCCCTAACGGTCCAAAGACATGCACTATAGATGAATTTAGTAAACAAAATTGACCTTTGTGTATGAGTGCATGTGAGAATGAGAGAGTGTATGTGTTTTTTCCAGTGTTGGGTTGTGGTATTCACTGTGTAAAATATATGCCAGAATAGGTAGTGGTTCATTCCGCTGTGGTGACCCCTGATAAATAAGTGACTAAGCTGAAGGAAAATGAATTAATGAATAAATAATGATTATTTCTTCTTTTAATAATGAGGGCCCTTCTTTAGCAATTTGGGGGCCCTACACCCTACTTTTGTATCTGGAGGATCTGTTTTGCAGTATTTGATGGATATCTTTTTAGTAAATAACCTGAAAGTTTCATTACTGTTGTATTGTATTTAAGACATCATTCCTAATGCATTTTTGTTGGTATCGTCTTGCTCTGGCACACTTGACAAAAAGACAAGACACGGAAAAAGTAAAGCACAGTCGGAGCGAAGAGAAGCACGAAACTAAACAACAACAGCAACAACAAAAAGCCTATTGTATCATAAGTTATCAGGAGTATTTCTGAGGACTGCTGTGAAGGCAGTAAACAATGCCCTCAAACCCCGACTAAACTGTGCGATTTCTCTGAACCTTGAAACGAAATGTCTCTCAGGAGATGTGCAGACGAAAGAAAACAGAGCTCATTTGATTTCGAGCACAGCGGTGCAGAGGAAAGACTTGAAAGACATACGTTTAGCAAAGTGAGGCAGGGCTTCCCCCGGCACACTGTAAATAATCTGACATTGACAAGAGCTACAGCGCTCGCAAACCTCTTTACAGGCCGAAAGGACAAAAGGACTTTGCAGACAAGCAGATTTGTAAAGTACTTGCAGGAGCTGTAACGTAGTACTACATGCATTGGTCTATAGTAGTTATATTGTCAACAAAAGTGCCTGTGAAAATGTTTACATCAAATACAAAGTTTGTTTACATTCAAATACAAATGGTTACATTCGACAATAATAACAAATAAGTGAAAACATGTCAGATTGACTAAAGTTATGACATTTCAAAAGAAATTTTTTTAAAGTTTTAACAAAAATTAAACAGATTCCTCAGTCTATGTTTAAAATGAACCAAATTGAGTTCCTTTTGTTCAATCATTTATTCATTGATTCATTCATTTTCTTTTTCGGCTTAGTCCCATTATTAATATGGGATCATCACAGCAGAATGAACCGCTAACTTATTCAGCATATGTTTTATATATGCTGCGGATGCCCTTCCAACCACAATCCATCACTGGGAAACATCCATATACACTATGGACAATTTAGCTTACCCAATTCACCTACAGTATACCACATGTCTTTGGACTTGTGGGGGACACCGGATCACCTGGAGGAAACCCACACGGACATGTAAACTTCACACAGAAATGCCAACTGACTCAGCCGAGGCTTGAACCAGTGACCTTCTTGCTGTGAGGCAACAGCGCTACCCGCTGTGCCACCGTGTCACCCCCATTCATTAATTAATTCATTAATTTAATGTAATTACAAATAAGCATGCAGAATCAGTTTTATTGTGAAGTGTGCTTCACACACACAAGGAATTTGCTTTGGCTACAGAAGCTTTCAGTGTACATAAAGTGACAAGTGACAACACAGAAATTTTTTTTAAAGAGAAGACGATAAACATTAAACAGAGATGCAGTCAGTCCAACGATCCGGATGTATGTACAGATTTGTTATAAATATACAGGTTACAAGGTGCTGTGTACAAATGCGTAAGTATTGCATTGAGTATTGTTATAAGGTGCTGTGTACAGATGCGTGAGAAATATTGCATTGTATATTGTTATAAGGTGCTATGTACAAGTGCGTATGAGAAAGTATTACACGTTTAATGCACAATAGGAGAAATATGAACTGTTCATGAGGTAGATGGCCTGAGGAAAGAAACTTTTCCTGTGTCTGGCTGTTTTCGTGTTCGGTGATCTGTAGCGCCGGCCAGACGGTAACAGTTAAAACAGGAAGTGTGCTGGGTGCGAGGCTTCCAGGGTGATTTTGCGAGCCCTTTGATTCACTGTAGAAGAGTACAGTTCTTGCAGTGTAGGAAGGGTAGTGCCAATGATTCGTTCAGCAGTCCGGACTATTCGCTGTAGTCTACGAAGGTCGAAGGTTGCATGTAATTACAGTATATGCAACTAACTAGCTAACTAACTGTAACTATAAAAACATGCAATTAATAAATTTAACTTAGTAGTTAAACAAACAGTTACAAAGTAATAAAGTCACCTTGAAATAAAGTGTAACCAAGCATTCAAAAAGTACTGTAGCATTAACCTCTTTTCCGCTTTTAACATGTGTTTTAAATCTAAATACTAATAATAATTCTAGATTTGGCAAATATTCCAAACTATGTAATATGATACAGAAAAAAGTTAAATTAATATAAAAACTGTTCCATACCATAAAAACGGGGAGCAAAGACTTACTTTTGTAACAAAATATAAATAATGTTTGCATATAAAATGTACTTTTCTTCTGTTGCATACCTAGGTACTGGACAATTAAATCTTAAAACATTTTTTGAACCTTATCTTAAATGCATTTCTGGCTCACCACTTACATTTACCCACACTTTAACAGCAGAATTTCTTTCTTTCTTTTTCCTTTTCTTTTTTTTTTATAGACACCACTTGGAACGTGAAATCCAAGCAGTGGGATTTAATTCTGTAAACCTGTTTCACCAAAAGCATCATCAGATTTTCCTCTGGATTTGTGAAACACCCAAGAACAGCAAATGCTCTCAAATGTCAATAAAGCTGTTAAACAAATGTGTCAAATACAATCAAAGCAAAGACCAGCCTGTGCAAGAAACCAGTGAAGTAAGCAAAATGTGAAGGGTACTAGAAACCAATGGCATATTGATTTCAACTGTTATTTAGTTTATAGAATTAATCAAAGAGCACAGCAATCCAGATAATAATATCTTTGCTAGTCTAGCCAGCTTTTTTCAATACTCACCAATTTACAGAGCAGAATAGAATAGCCACAATATTAGACAGTAAATCATACTATTAAAATTCATAAATTAATTATTTTTGTTTCGGCTTAGTCCCTTTATTAATCCGGGATCACCACAGCGGAATGAACCACCAACTTATCCAGCATATGTTTTATGCAGCGGATGCCCTTCCAGCTGCAACCCATCTCTGGGAAACATCCACACACACTTATTCACAAACACACATTATTGACAATTTAGCCTACCCAGTTCACCTGTACCGCATGTCTTTGGACTTGTGGGTGAAACCGGAGCACCCGGAGGAAACCCACGCGACCACGGGGAGAACATGCAAACTCCACACAGAAATGCCAACTGACCCAGCCGAGGCTCGAACCAGCGACCTTTTTGCTGTGAGGCGATCATGCTACCCACTAAGCCACCGTGGCGCCCTACTATTTAAATATAGTTTTCAAAATAATACAAGCTTTTAGATTCATAAAATGGACCAATCTTGGATATATACAGAGCTCTACTGTATACCACAAGTTTGATGGATGTGCTATCAAGCTGTGTTGTGACATCTCACATAACACTGACCAAAGGTCAGCCATATGACAGCACTATCATAACCATCACAAATTGTTATTATCTCTCATGACTACTGACAACATCTGTTACAGCCGGCATAAAACACAGAGGATTCCAGTACATGTAAATGACAAACACTTGACAGCTATAATGCAATGATTAATACTTGTAATAATTCATCACAGATGGTTTGTGCTCTGAATTTATGTAATTTTCTTTTTTCCCTTCCTGAGCCGCCGTTAGTTTACTGACCACATCCTTAATTTTCTCAAGCGTTATATTAAACATTTCCGCCGCGGCCAATTCAATACCCGCTCTTGTAAGAGAGAGCGCCGAATCAATTTTACTGCCCTGACTGCAAGCTGTCGTGGATAAAATAAAGGACTCGAGTCAGCTCAAGGTAACATACCATAAATCTTTGACAGCTATAATAGAAACGTAGATGGTTGTGGAAACACATACTGTACATTGTACAACGAGGAAAAAAAAAATAATAAAACAAGCTTTCGTGCTATAAAATTAAGTTTGCCCTTCTGGTTCCTGACATGCCCAGACATGCTCCAAGCTCCCTGCATTTAACGGTTTATACGCACTGTGGCTTCCAATATGTTCGCTAAAGTAAAAGGGAGGAGGATAGAGGCAGTCGAGCATTTTATAAGCTGAGCAAATGGCTTTGCCACATTTAGAAGTTAGTAGGAGCACTATGAGGCAGGCAGCAGTGCTTAAACCTACCAATGTCTCTGTTTTTATATATATATATTTTGGCTGAGTCACTTGCTAAATCGATGTAGCCTGACAGGTGATGTACTTGTGCCAAAGCTTGTGAGAATGGGCTCTGGACACTGTGTGAATAATGGAAGTGTGTGTGTGTGTGTGTCTGTGTGTGTGTGTGTGTGTGTGTGTGTGTGTGTGTGTGTGTGTGTGTTTAAGCTGAGGGTTTGGGTGCATGTGACAAATTTAGAGTGGATTCTGAAATGCCCATGTCATGAGCACTGACACATTTAAGCATAAATCAAGCTATAAATATGGCACACGCCGCATGTGTCAACGGTGACGCGTTTGTTTGTGTATGCTGGTGCCAGCGTGACTGACAGAATTCACTTTATTAAGCGATTAAATCTCTGGCTGCCGGTGTTTGACTCTAAACGATCATTCGAGTATTCAATCAATCACAAACATCTGCTCTTTCCCACGTGTCGCATGAGACGGAGAGACTGAGAGGGTGAGAGACAATATTTACACGTGCGGGCCTGCTGAAAGTGCCTGCGACGTAATTATGAAAATTACAGAATCTCACTTGAAAAGGCTGTTCTTTTTTTTATTTTCATGGGCCAAATCTAAAGGTATTGAGTGCGCTACTAATTCATGCTTCGGTTGTGCCTTGTGTTTCATATTATTTAATGAGTGCCATGTGCATATAATTACCGTAATTGGTAACATCTTCTGACAGGATTTTAACTGTATTAACATTCATTATACATATTCAGCGAATGCAAAATACCAGTCATGCCAAATTACTGTTATTCATGCGTTGTGCAATACGGCATGCAGAGAGCTTCAACAAATAGCAAGGTAAAATGGAATGGGTAAAGAAAAGGATATATTTGAAATTCAGATTATTTTCCCAATGAATGCTTTTAAACTTTGAGATCCTGTCTGTCTGTCTGTCTGTCTGTCTATCTACACTGCAAAATATTGTAACATTTTTGCTGCTTGTTCAAACTACTTATTTAAAATGAATTGAAACTAAACAATTCTAGATTTCAACTTAATTCAACTCATACTTGGAGTCCAAGTTAAGCCTCGAGCCTCCTTCAAGCACATGAGGTCTGAGCTCTCTTAGGGTGCTTTCACACTAGCACTTTTGGTCCGCACCTCAGTTTCGTTTGACGTCATAGTACGGTACGTTTAGCTAGTGTGAACTTGTCTTCTGAACTCGGGTGCGCACCCGTGAACCGTACCCGAGTCCGTCTGAAAGAGGTGGTCTGGGGTACGGTTCATGTGAACTCTGGTACGGTTCACTTGTAGTATAAATGCAATCATACCAAACGCCGGAAGTGAACCGTCAACAGTACAGCAAACTATAGTTTTTATAACGTTCATTCATGTGTGTGTGTGTGGGTGTGTGTCTGAGTATCACGGAGTGTACCTTGCTGACAAGCGCCACTGAGCCAGGGCAAACACAGTGATAATGTCTGCTTGTCTCCTCTAAAAACAGCTTGGACATCGCGTGATGTTCTGAACGTGCATAATATGTTTGCGGCAGATAGACGCGAGCCGCTTTCTGTATGTTGTAAACCAAAAGGGTTCAGTAAAAGGGACTTTCCATTTTGGCGCTTTGCTTTCGTGTCCGTCGCCTGGCAACGGACGTACACAAAACATCAGCTTGATGACGCAAACGTACCAGGGTTCAGAGGGAAAAAAGACAGTGTGAACACAAACCAACCAAGCAGGTGGCAAGGGGGGACAATCGAACTTGGGTACGGTCCAGGCAATTGAACCAAGTGTGAAAGCACCCTTAAGGTTTTGATAGCTCGGGCCCCCACTTCAGGACAGCAACGCCAAAATCGTTTACAATGCTGATGCAATCGATTGAGCAGGGGAACTCGTGAAATGCATTTGAGCTCAACCACTCTCACTGGCAGAGTTGTGACAATACAAAACACTATTGGCTTTTTTTTTTGTTTTGTTTTGTTTTTAAAGTGGAGGACCTACTCTATGTCCTACCTTCTTATTATGTTTCGGTTGAGGTTATGTCAAACATTGAATGCACATTTCAAAGCACTTCACGGGTTCTTTTACTTAATCAATTAGTGTTGGGACAGCATGAACAAATTGTGTGGAACCCTCCATTTTTTACAGTCTGTCTGTCTGCCTGTCTGTCTGTCTGTGTTTTAGGGTTTCAATTTGTTCCCAAAGCCACGACTCAAGGCACGTTTAAAAATGTGTCTATGTTTGTGGAAACAGATATGCTCTTCTGTAATATACATACATCAAAGTCTAATAGATTTTCAGAAAATAAATGAACAGAGACATGGGACATGGTTTTATTTATCAGTTGCTGACTGAGTTTTGAGCTATGGATGTTGCACATTAAATAAATGCATTTTGCAGAAGCAAAGTTTAAGTATATTAAATGAAGGAACGACATCAGCAAACATCACTAGAGAGAAGCCTGCCTTTTTCACAAACATTTGAATAAATAATTCAAAATAACCTCAGTAACATACATAAAAGAGGATTTTAAAACACAAACACTATAACTATTCACTAAAGTCAAAGTATGACAAATAGACAGCGGAAGCTCACCTAATAATGACAGTTTGTCCACCATTTATTGAATTCTCAAAATAGTCCCAAATATTTACATGTTGCTTCTTTTCTGTTGAACACAAAGGTAGATATTTTGAATAATGTTGAAAACTGGAAGCCATTGGTACCCGATGTAGAAACAATACTCTCCGATTTGATAGTAACCTGTTTCTACCTAGCAGGCACAGGACATCAACATGACATCAGATTGATTTTTTACCCCAATGTGGGATGTTGCAATTTATTTGGAAATGAAAATCGGGTTGACATCAGAACTCAACGTCAGGCTGTCCTCAATGTCCAACGTCGGACAGACATTACATTTTGGTTACTTTCCAAAGCAACCTAAAAACGACAAAATATCAACGTCTAATGATGTTTCAGCTTGACGTTGTGTGGACATTACCAATATGACAACTACCAGACGTTGGATTTTGGTTGCCATACCTGACAAATAAATGTCAGTATTTGACATCAATATGAATTTGGTTTAAGATGTTGGCTTGATGTTGGATTTTGGTCACTTTAAAGCACAACATAAAATCAACCAAATATCTATGTCATTTCATGTTGTTATTGGACGTCAAAATAACACTGTCCTTAAACACTGGTGGCCTAAATCTAACCTATACTAATGTCATATAATCTTGTGTGTCTGCTGGGTAACAGTCTCTTGTTTTCAACAGAAGAAAGAAATGAAAGGTGAGCAAATAAAGAGTTTAATTTAGTTGAGAACTATTACTAGTCCCCTACTGTACATAACACTAAATAGTCATTGATTCCAACATGCGACTGTCCATCTGTCACTGATCTTAATTAACACCGCAATGAGTTCGAAAATCAAACAAAGTGTAAGTGTGAGCTCCAAACTGTCTGACTTCACAATTAACACCCCTTCTGCATCCTCTGAGATTTTCTCTTGGAAGAAAGACTGACCTACGGTTCACACACCATCTTTTATAATCGCAACAGTACATTTTTTGGCTGCGATTACACTAAGCCAATCTAATTGTTAGCAGGTCATTCTCTGTCAGCGAAAACAATCCTTAGTGATTATGCAAAACAATGACTGCAAAAAGAAGAATGACAGAGAAAAAATAATCATGAAGCAGCACAGCAAACAACCCAAGTCTCCTTTTAGCCGTCTCTGGCAACCAACACCTCCGAAATTACAGCCTGTGCCACTGTAGTCAAGGGATTTAAGCCTGAATGCTGGCAAACGGGCGAGTATAAGGATTTTTCTTGATTAGCACATAAAGACACTGGGCACAAGCTGTGATGGAAATGAGAGCGAAAAAATGCCTGAAAAGTGTCTGCAGAAAGAAAGTGTGCGAATCAAATTCGGCAAATCTCCTCGTGATGCTATGAGGAAACATATTAAATGCCCTGTTGTCACAGACTTAATTAATTGTCTTAGAACTCTTGACTCGTCTTGGAACAAAAGACAATGAGGAAAAAAAAAAAACCTTTCCAATATTGAATATCACACAGCAAAAAACGCCTGGGGAATTAGTAATGAACTCATTTCATTGAGATGGTTATCGGAGCGATTTGAGCCTTCCATGGCTTTCTGTGCGATTATTGATTGTCCAAAGAAAGGTAACATAAATAGGAGCTAATTAGCATTCCAGGGCTCTGCTTTTATTAATCTGAGCCAACTGAGAGAGGAAATCTTCACCTTGGTTGCTGAATAAAGAAGCGTGTCTCCGGCCAGACTGCTTTCATATTGCTCACATTCAGAATGATTATGGTAAATGGAGACGGGCACAAGTGGAGATTGGATAACACTGACCTTTTGCAGCTTGGCGAAAAACTGACAGAATATTGGAAGGCAGTCATCTATTAGGACGGAGGCAATGACGGTGTAGGATGGCACATCTGTAACCGAACTCTCCTAGGAGAATCCGTCTGGTTTGTCGATGGAGGGACTGGCGCGGAGATGGTGGAAAAAGGCTTGCGAAAAGGCTGCCAGTGACACTACGGGCACAGTGGGGATCAGGACAGCTTGCTCACTGTTTACTCAAGCTAATAACTGCTTTCTACATACTCACAAACACTGATTACTGCAGTCGCAGCAGGGCGGCCTGTGGAGCGCGCACTTTATGGAGCGCCACATTAATTCACTGTTATGACACCGGCGCATTAGTGATGTCACTCCCAGCCTCGTCTGGAGAGACTTAATGGTAATTGGTTTGGCGGACGGTAGTGGGGTTTTGGTTTTGGTGCGGCTTCTTTCAAGTTTTTTTTAATGCTGTTGAGAGATTCCCTGAGATAAAACGGATGGCTCTAGCTTGAAACTTTTCAGGAGGATGAAATGCCATCAAAATTGTTGTAGAAGGAAAATGAACATACACGTCATACACTTGGGGTTGAGCTTTCTGTAGGAAGCAAGTCTAGATTGTACAGATTCAACAGCCAACAGTTAGGCTAAGGGTGTGTTCACAGGTGTGTTTACATATAAAACTAGTTCTGGGTCTTTTTTGTCATATTTAAAGGTGCTGTATGTTTGTTTTGTACTCGTCTACAGCATAAAAACACCAGAGTATGTTTGCAGATATTTAAGAAACGTGCTAAGTGAACATACTTGTTTATCTGAAAAACAATGATACAGATATTCTGCTTTAAAAATGTCCATTACACGCCGGAAAGTATGTCTTTGTTTTGGTGTCTTAACCCGCTCAATGCAAGTTTAATCAGTTATATTTCAGCACCCGGGTTGCCTTGGTGTGATTCATTCGGTCATAAAGGCTCTCAAAGAGTGCATCTGTGACCTCAGGTAGACAGTAGCAGCCTCCGAATTAAGACTCAGATTTAAAGTTCCACATGAGGTGGTTATTAGTTAGCAAATTACAAATGTAAACGTTAGGTGAGCAGGTTACATTGTAACCCTGTGTCCTAACAACCCGCTACATGACGAGATATGCAGTAATAAGCAATCTGGATGTTTGCAACAGATGAAACATGACAGAAATTCAAATATAGCCTTGTAGAAGCACAGAATAGTGCAATAAAAGAATTGAAAAAGTATGTGTATCATTATATTATGTCCTTGCATATTATTAAACATATTAAAATGAAAAACAGCTATTTGAAATTTATATTTTGTTATAATTTTGTATGATTTTATTAAACAACTCCAGAGGGAAAAGCATTTAATAATAATAATAATAATAATAATAATAATAATAATAATAATA
>CAIGQQ010034267.1:463280-482984 GCA_903798035.1 Danio albolineatus
TTTCTTTCTTTCTTTCTTTCTTTCTTTCTTTCTTTCTTTCTTTCTTTTATTGTGGCAAGCCCAAAAATGAACAATTACTGCAGTCAAGCACACGTTATCACAACACCAGAGAGAACACCTTCTTGTATAAAAAGTGCTAATTTTGAAACGGACAAGTTTTGGTAAACCTAAAAATTCTAAAACATATTAAAGTATGCATCCAATACAGATAACCAAAGCATACTGCTAACTAAATATTCTCAACCCAAACTTAATTAATGGTTAAAACACATTTTACATTTAGCCAAACACGAAACACTTTCACAATTAGTTTTAAAAGCATCTTCCAGCCTCGTGAATATTAATCGTGTGTCATCACACACTTAATATTCATTAAGCCCAGTAGCCCTACCTGGTTTGATTTAAACAAATAAATAAATAAATAAAAATCAAGCAGTGGTTCCCCATTGAAAAAGTGCTAGTTGTTGTTATTAGCTAGGGGGCCTGTATTAATATTTCAGAGACAGTAGCAATGTTTTGAAATCCTCCGACAGAAGATACCAGAGTCTGCCTTTGATTGAGCAGACGATGCATTATTTAAGTATCTCTTAATGGCACTTAGGGAGGAAAAAGAATTGAATAAACTTCAGAGGAGGAACACCTAATTAAAACAACCTTTTTATTTATGCACATCGTCTGCAGCATGTGCGGTGCAGAATGATCCAGGTGGACCCGAGGCCTGTTTCGAGCGCTGATGGATGGGCCGCCTCTGGGTTTCGACTGTCTCCCACTGACGCGGGATGGTCGTATTGATTACACCTGCTGCCAGTCTTCCTGAGAGCTGCCAATACTGCTATCAGCCTGCCGACGAGGAGGGAACAGCCAAAATAAAGGCATCAAGAGTGCATCTTGAATGAGAAAGATGCTCCCACACCCCTGAGAGGCAAACAGATGGAAGCGTTTGCCTGATGGAGAACAAACCTCGGCTGCCTGATACCCCTGGCTCCAACTGCACGCTTAAATATGCACTTCATTTCTGCTAGAGAGTAAAGTCTACGCCAGACTTCATGTTAGGAGCAATAATAATAAAAAAACTGACCAGGTAATAAAATGCTATCAGTGGAAATCTACCTTAGCTCATTGAAAAAGTTTAGGTTCCGACATTTTGTGTAAAGGTTTTATAAACAAACCTACATACCTATACGCTATTTTTTAATCAAATGAACGGTAAAGACTAGAAGGTAACGTACAGTAAGATGCTTTCTATTGTTGTAAAAATAATATTTAACATTTAAAATTCTTAATTTTTCATATTTAAATATATTTATGTGGTGCTGCACTGTGTTTTTATCACTGTGTGTGCAAATTGTAGACCCGTCAATGACTGATATACTGTTTAAAAAAAAAAAAAAAGATTCCCCAAAGAACCGTTTAGGGAATATTTCACTATAGAGCATTTTGTTTTCTACATTTATATAAACAATATAACTATTTTACATTTTAATCCTTTCATTTTTGATGTTAAAATATATTAATGTGTTGCTGCGCATCCCTATGTGTGTAATTAGCAATGTGCATGCACATTGTAGACCCATCTATCACTGATGTGCTCTTAAAAAATAATTTTGTTCCCCAAAGCACATTTTTATAGTAAAAAAAACAAAACAAAAACCAAAAAACATATTTTTTCCCTTACTATTATTACCTTTTTGTTTGTTTGTTTGGTCATTATGATCTTTTATGATCTATCTATCATGTGCTATTTTGTTTTTGTTGTCTTATCTTAATCTCTGTCTTTCACTCTTTGTTCTAGATCAGCATGGCCAGTGATAACATGAATGTGGTGATTGGTTTGGTAAAATAACTATAACTTATATACTGTACTTATATGCTATAACTTCCAACTATAAAGGCACTCCAAAGCCACTTTAAGCCACTTTTGTGCCACCATTACTGAATTTGGATTGTTTGTTATAACGTTATAGATAGGTCGTATATTATTCTGCATTGATCGTTATTATTCTGCATTTTTCTTTGTTTGTTTGATTGCTAGTGTTTCTTTGAGACAGTGTGATAAGAGTCTGGTTAGAGAGAAAACTGCTGCACATGTTATTTGTAACTGTTCTGAGAGTTCCCTGTTATTGACCGTTGCCTGTTTAAAGACTTTGAGTAAGATATATACAAGAACTTGTATATACTGAATACACGTTGTTTTTGCCATTTTAAAGTAAGTAGTGGGCATCATTTATAGCATATCCATTTGCATTGTTTTTTTTAGGGAGTTAGGTAAGTAAATTGTGTTTTATTTTATTTTGTTTGTGTCTGTAAACGAAACATAACACATGATCTGCGACTTTTGTTTTATTTTTTTGATTTATTCATTAACTTTCTTTTCAGCTTAGTCTCTTTATTAATCAGAGTTCGCCACAGCGGAATGAACCACCTATCCAACATATGTTTTACGCAGCGGATGCCCTTACAGCTGCAACCCATCATTGGGAAATAGCCATACACACTCATTCACACAAATACACTGCGGAAAATTTAGCTTAACCAGTTCACCTATACCGCATGTCTTTGGCACCCAAAGGAAACCCATGCGAACATGGGGAGAACATGCAAACTCCACACAGAAATGCCAACTGACCCAGCCGAGGCTCGAACCAGCGACCTTCTTGCTGTGAGGTAATCATGCTACATACTGCGCCGCCGTGACGCCCTTATTTATTTTGTGTGCGATACATGTATGAACCTGATTAATAAAATGTTGTTCTAAGAAAATTGAACATGCTTTTTAATGCACTCACTGAATATTTCACATTACAATGTGCAAGAATTAACAAAACAAAAACATTGCCACAGGCGCCTATTTTTTATAATCCTGAGCTGGTGGAAACAGGGACGAAGATCTGTTTTCAGGTACGAGGTAATTATTCATCGCTATTTTGTCCCCCGCAGCGTTTCATGTCATCTGGGACGATGTAGTGGAGGCTGATGACACTGTACATCACAGGACGAGAGTTAGAGGTCACTCACTAATGTCTCTCACACAAAGGAAGCATCCGGCTGAAATGTAAAAGACGAACGCCACTGAGATCCTTTGTGGCGTCAAGCAAGCGGATGCTGAAAAATGCAGAATAATAATAAAAAAGAAAAAACGAGTGGCCAGCACACATGGCAGTGTGATTAATTCTGCCAAATAACTCCTGCCATAGAATTTAAGATTACAGAGAGCAAACGGCAGTGTAATTACACGATAAAAGTTAGACAATTACAGCCGCGCTCTTTCCCTGTACAAAACCAGTGGCATAATCACATGCAAATTACCCAGGAGCCTGTAATCGGGCACCTACTTGAATGGCATTGTGAAATCATCTGGGAGAAATATCTGTCTAACGTCACTTGTTCTGCTGTCAGAAATCGCAAAAGAGCAAGGGAAAAACTGAGAAATGGGAAAATCATCACTGCACTGAAAACGCAATGTATGACACAATTAATCTCTTCAAAAAGCAATGCAGAAACGATTACTGAGACTTTTGAAGTTGTTTTAAGTTGTGTCAGGAAGACAGACTGAATTAGTCCTAGGATACAATAAAGCAAAATAAATAAATAAATAAATAGGACGATTCTAAGGGCCCATGCACTCTAGGGGCCCACAGAGATCTGCGTTATAATTATTAATAGTACTATATTGTAATATAAATTATGAATTTATCTCTAAATTACAAGTAAAACTATTTATTAGAAATAAAAAATAAAAATATGGCTTATATCTGCCCCTCGTGTTGTCACTGTCAAATTGCACCCCCCCTCCTTTCACTGTATGGTTCAGTCCATCAGTAGCGGGAAGAGAGTTGATGCTTTGTTGAGTGCGATCGTCAGGTAAACTGTCAAAGCAGCGACGTCCTCGAGGTTAACATCAGCTGCGTCTCAAATTGCATACTTATGCACTATTCTACGCCATTTTGTAGTATAAATAGTGTCAGTAGTGCGTTCACACTGAAAACTCTAAGAATAATAAGTTCACTTTAATTACCCGGAAGATGCACTCAGCATCATTTATGGGTCTCAGCTTATTTATGGGTCTCATTGTGATATAATTGTGTGTCTTATTGATGTTTGTCACTGTTCCAGTGTATTGCACATTGTATGAGACACTATTGCAGTACAGTTATTTAAATAGTTACACACTGGTGTTTTGTGTGTTTAGAAATGTACAATTTTCAGTGAATATTTGATTACTGTTTGAACAATAAATCATCTGCTAGCTACAGTCATGGCTGTTCTCTTACTAAATACTAATAAGTAGTGGACAAAATCAATAATAAAATGCATAGGTCAATATTTTGGATAGCTTGCTTGGTAGTAGCTAGGGGGCCCATCCTCATATTTTTTCATGGGGCCCAAAATTGCTAGTGGCACCCCTGACCCCTAGTGTTCTCAAGTAAGATATACCGTTGTGGTAAAAATAACAAACATAAAACCAAACCAACAATGCTATGAAAAAGTATACATTATTAAAACAGCAGCAGGCTGAGAAACAAGAACAGCTACATTCTACTTTTTTGTTTTGTTTTGAACTCTCCCTTTAAACCCTCCACCCTCGCCAAGGTTGCAACCAAACAAAGTTTCATCCCCCTCGAGCTTCATAAATTACGAACTCCAGCCCGGCAGAGCTAATCTAATCCTGCCAGTCGTCCAGTGGTGAACTCCTCTCTCACAGTCAAGGCTTATCAGTAGGCAAATCAGCTTAGTCATTGACCCTGCGGCCCCTGCCTCTCATTAGCCCTGACGGTGGCATTGATGGAGGACTGGGCACAGGTCAGTGCTGGTGGGCGTATAGAGATTAGCCAAAACACTCTCATGTTATCCAGCCCGAGGCCAGCACTTGCTCACTTGTACTGTATGCAGAGGTGCAAAATACCTGTGCAATTTTACTGGTACCACAGCACTATTTTGGGAGGTTTTTACTTTACAGAATAAAGATTCAAACCGACCTTTTACTTCTTTTTTTTTTTCAAAAAAAACTACTCCTAACAACTTTATTTAACTTCAAAGTACTGGTTATTATTATTATTATTATTATTATTATTATTATTATTATTATTATTTCATTTTTAATAGATTTTTGTTCCTTCATATTATGCACATCATATAAGGTAAACACATGCAGACATACAAGAACAAATGATGTTTATTTTTATTTATTTATTCTTTTTTGTGGGCGCCACGGTGGCGCGTGAGTAGCACGTTCGCCTCACAGCAAGAAGGTCGCTGGTTCGATCCCCGGTTGGGGCAGGTCCCGGTTGGGCCAGTTGGCATTTCTGTGTGGAGTTTGCATGTTCTCCCCGTGGTTGCGTGGGTTTCCTCCGGGTGCTCCGGTTTCCCCCACAGTCCAAAGACATGCGGTACAGGTGAATTGGGTAAGCTAAATTGTCCATAGTGTATGTGTGTGAATGAGAATGTATGAATGTGTTTCCCAGAGATGGGTTGTGGCTGGAAGGGCATCCGCTGCGTAAAACAAAAATGCCGGATAAGTTGGCGGTTCATTCTGCTGTGGTGACCCCGGATTAATAAAGGGACTAAGCCGAAAAGAAAATGAATGAATGAATGAATATTCTTTTTTGTTTTTTTTTACACAGAAATCAGCTTGTTATAAATGTATTGGGGAAAATGAAAAGACCACTTACAAAGTATCTGGATCAACAGTTTATACAATACATGTGTTTGTTTTATTCTGTGATTTAAAAAAAAGTAATTTAGAACATTTATTTGGCATAAAATCCCCCAAAAGTACAGTTTTCAGATGTTTATTCAATAACCAGTATTTGGTGGAATAGCCCTGATGTTCAATCAAAGCACATAAAACATTCGTTATTTATTTATGACTAGGGCCAGACGGAATCTGCGGACATCTTTTGCTATTTTGTTAAAAATCTGCGAATTTATGTGGAATGATTTTGGGAGTATCATAACTTAAACCTTAATATATGAAATAAAAGGTAACACCTTTTTAAATTTATTTAATGTTTACAATGCAAATTCAATTAGATCCACTTTATTTAGTACACAAAGCAAACCTCACATAAAATCTCTACTAAAAGACAGAAAGTATTACTGCACAAACTGTATTGTAAAAAAATCATATGAATATTTTCATATTAGTCAATATTATTACTGAAATTTATTAGAAAACTGAATAAATATAAATTTACACCAGTAAATAAACAGAATCAATGATGGGCTGGAAATCTGTGGAATTCTACATGCGCAGAATCCGTGTGGGCCTATTTATGACCAATGCACACAAATAACGATGATTAAAAAACACAAAGCGCTATATATAGAAGTACTTTAACCAACTTAAGTGCTGAGTAGAACATATAATGTAATGATTCTTCAGTGGTTCTTTGGGGTGGTTACAGTGCTAGCACTATACACTAGCTGACAAAAGTCTTGTCGTCGACAATACTGCAGAAGACCTATTGGAACCCGCATGGACCCAAGATTCTCACAGAAATCAGTCAAGTTTGGTGAAGGAAAAAAACTGTTTGGGGATACATTCAGTGTGGGGGGTGTGCAAGAGATCTGCAGAATGGATGGTAACATCAACAGCCACATTACAAACACATTATATTACAAACCACAAGAGAGGGCAAATTCTTCAGCAGGATAGTACACCTTCACACACTTCAGCCTCCACTTCAAAGTTCCTGAAAGCAAAGAAGTTCAAGGTGCTTCCGGATTGGTCAGACTTTACTAATTAATTAAGTTATTTGAGTCATTGCAGAGATGTGTGGATGCAGTTGTCCAAGCTCATGGGAGTCATAAACAATATTATTTATTTTTCCACTGCTTCATATTCTATACTGTACAATATTTCTGTTAAGAGACAAGACTTTTGTCTAAGGACCTTACTGTCCTATTTAAATAAGAATCAAGGATATTTTATTTCGGTAAAATAAGCATAATCTAGAGGCCTTTGACTTTCAAATAAGCCACTTCTCATACCGAATGATCAACTAGAAGTCAAGTCTTTATTTGTTGTTCCAAAAACTTGAATAGGTGACAAGACTTATGTCAGGTATTGTATAGTTGCTATGTATCACTAAAAGTGGGTCTTTGGCTTCTAATATTAGAGGAGCTATTTCATGTTCTATTCAGCACTGTTTTTATTGCACACATTTTCATTTTTATGCCAAAAATCATTATAAAATTAAGCAAAGTTCATGTTCCATGAAGATAAGCTGTACATTTTTACAGTAAATATATCACAATTTATTTTTTTACTAACAATACACACTGCTAAGATCTTAATCTGTTAAACTGTAAAGATGATTTCTTCAGTATTTAGATTTTATTGAAGACTCAGTTTCCAGATTTTCAAATAGTTCATTCATTTATTTTCTTGTCGGCTTAGTCCCTTTATTAATCCGGGGTCGCCACAGCGGAATCAACCGCCAACTTATCCAGCATATTTTTACGCAGTGGATGCCTTTCCAGCCGCAACCCATCTCTGGGAAACATACACACATTCACATTCATACACTAGGGACAATAGCCTACCCAATTCACCTATACCACATGTCTTTGGACTTGTGGGGGAAACCAGAGCACCCGGAGGAAACCCACGCAACCACGGGGAGAACATGCAAACTCCACACAGAAATGCCAACTGACCCAGCCGGGGCTCGAACCAGCGACCTTCTTGCTGTGAGACGAACGTGCTACTCACAGCGCCACCGTGGTGCCCTTTCAAATAGTTGTATCTCAGCTAAATATTGTCAATCATTCATTCCTTTTCTTTTTAACTTAGTCCCTTTATTAATCCGGGGTCGCCACAGCGGAATGAACCGCCAACTTATCCAGCATATGTTTTATGCAGCGGATGCTTTTCTGGCTGCAACCCATCACTGGTAAACATCTATGCACACTTATTCACACACATACACTACACCTATAGCACATGCCTTTGGACTGTGGGGGAAATCCACGCGAACACAGGGAGAACATGCAAACTCCATACAGAAATGCCAACTGACCCAGCCAAGGCTCGAACCAGTGACCCTCTTGCTGTGAGGTGACAGCACTACCCACTGCGCCACCGTGTCGCCCCAAATATTGTCATGTCTCAACAAATACATCAATGGAATTACTATTTATTCTAATTTCATGTGGTGTATACATTTCCAAAATGTACTTTGTCGTGCAGGGTAACATATTGACTATTCCAATATGTATTTCTTTAAGGGCTATTTATTTTTCCTCAGTGGATTTTAATAATTGTGGGCACTTGGTATTGTATGCATGTGTTTGACCCTTAACATAACATTTTTTCCCTTCTACCTTTTCCCCTTTTCCCTTTAACCAAACCCCAATATTACTGGCACATTATTTCATGATGCTTACAGTGCAACACTGTGCAATAAATATGACCACAATTTCCTCTGTCATTTTGCTGTGCCACTTTTACTTTTATTAATGTCTAAGTACACTTGAAAAGCCTTTTTTCTTCTTCTTTTCAACTTTTACTCAAGGCTATCTTCTGTCAGATACTTGCACTTTTAATTGTTTAAAACATTAATTCAGAATCTCTGCTTTGACTTGAGTATCATTTCTGAGTGCTTTTTATGAGAGCTGCAGCGGGACATCGAGTGCATCCCACCACCGCCGCCACATCCTCCTCCACCCTCCGGTCCATTTTCCTCTTATTTTTGTATTTTTGTCTCTCTCCATCACTTGTTGAAGGCAGGATGACATGGATGGAGAGAGGCTTCTGAAAAGCCTTGGTTGACGTGCGGTTCGTGCGAGCACTCAAGGCATTATGGGTGCTGTGTGGTGAGTGCTTTAAAATGAGAGCGAATCAACCGTCCGACTGTGAGGAAGCAGAAAGCAGAGCAAGAGAAACAGTGTGTTCATGTCACATTATTGGCGCTGATAGAGTCATTGACACAGGGGGACAAGAGCCTTTTAAAGAAAAGACACAACAGGAGCTTGTACAGTGGCATTTTAGAAGAGGGACATTGCTGTTGTGATTTTTCTCTTGTCAATTTGAATGATTTCCCAAGGACTAGATCTTAAAAAAAGTTTTTAAAGTTTCTTTATTGTCGTTGATGGTTCCATGAAAAACCTTTAACATCCGTTGAGCCTTCTGTTTCCAGTAAAGGTTCTTCATAGTAAAAAAAAAAGGTTGTTTAGATTATGAAAATGAGATTATTTTACTAGATATCAGTGTGAAAACCTTATTTGTTTGTTTGTTTGTTTGTTTGTTTGTCTTTTAAGAGTGTCCCAACAAAACTTCTTTTGACTGGTGCAAAATGTGGTAAAACTATAGCAGCAGGTTTTCATTCATTCATTCATTTTTTTTTTCGGCTTAGTCTCTTTATTAATTGGAAATCGCCACAGCGGAATGAACTGTCAACTTATCTAGCATATGTTTGACACAGTGGATGCCCATTACTGGGAAACACCCATACACACTCATTCACACACATACACTACAGACAATTTAGCTTACCCAATTCACCTTTATCACAAGTCTTTGGTCTGTGGGTGAGACAGAAGCACCCAGAGGAAACCCACACAAACACGGGAAGAACATCACAAACTGCCAACTGACCACAGCCAAGGCTCGAACCAGCGACCTTCTTGCTGTGAGGTGATCGTGTTACCCACTACGCCACTGTGACGCCACATCCAGTTTTAGTATGCTAATTTTGTAAATACTTGTGTAACATCATGATCAAAAGTCAATAAGTTTGTTTAATGAACTAATTTACTTACAATGAAATATGAAACATGAAATAACTGTTTCTGAGTGCATTTTAAAATGTAATTTAATTCTGCTATGCAGGGCTGAATATTCAGCATCATTACTCCAATTTTCAGTGTCACCTGAAACTTCAGAAATCATTCTGATATGACAATTTGGTGACAAGAAACATTTCATTAATATTAATTTTAAAACCAGCACTGCTTAACCTCTTATACTCTGGTGCTATTTTTGGGATTTCCGCCTAAATTTTCTCCTAAATCCACATGCAGAGGAGCAAATGCAAAAATATGGTATCATTTTAAAGAAAACCCTTTAAATTTTCATAAAACACTGTTGAAAGTGATTAAAAATAATTGTATATGTTGTCTGTGTTATCATAAACACTTAAAATAAGAGGTGCTTTCTGTATTTTTTATTTATAAACTCAAATTTAAAAGAGTACCTTTTAGGTTCTGTGTGGTCTAGGTTGCTGTAATTAATTTTTGGTGGTTCCTGCACATGTCAGTAATAATAAGAAAAAAGAAAAATGCCTCTATCATAATCTATGCAAAAGTTATTGTTACTGATGAGAGGTGCTATAGCTTTTTTTATGTAATTTCCGCCTACCAAACTTTGAAAGTCTTCCATATCCAAATGCAGTGGTATAAATGACAAATTCCAGTGTTATTGGACAGAAAACCATTTGAATTTACAAAATAAACTGCTGAAAGTAATAAATAATATTTGTTATGTTTTCTGTTTTATGATGAACCACTTCAACATTGGGCGCTTTTTTATTTTTTGTTCTAAAATGCTTTTTTGAAAATGTGTTAATAATCCCATAAGAGAATAAAACAACTCCAGACAGTTTTGCTTGAAACCAGCAGATAGCAGCAAACACTAGAAAAAAGAATTTTGTCTCTACCATAGAGTATGCAAAGGTTACTGTAATTCAACTGAATATTGGGAAAATAACTTTTTGATCATTCATATCAAATATGACATATTTGCTTCTGCATAGTTCTTACATGATAAAAAACATGAGTTTCCAGTACTTTCTCATTTCTCCTTCCCATTTGTACTATAACATTATATCAAAGAAGTCAAAGTCAGCTTCTCCAAAACTTCCCCAGCTTCTAGAAAAAAAAGCTTATTTTGAGGCTGTCTTCTTTTTCTGCGCCATAACTGTTTGATATGTGAATATAATTCAGTAAAGGAACACTAGAATTGTACATGGACAGGCAAGAGCTTTTTTTTTGAGCTATGACTTGTATATGTGTGTCATAAATGAAGCATATAAAAATATGAAAATGACAGCTCGGAAAAATCCAGTATTTTGTTGTGTAATTAAATGTTAATAACTTTTGTACAGTAAAATAAAAAACCTAAGTGATGCATATGTGCATAAAATATAGCTTCTACGCTTTCAAACGGAACCACTTATAGGGGTCTTGCGCAACCACGGACCTTTAAAAATGAAAGGGAAGTTGATGACGTCACCGGACGCGGTACCGGGTCCACAGAGTTAAAGAGGTTTTAATATTCGTTTAATAGAAACAATGATACAATTGTAGTGCTTTGAATGGATGAATAAAAAATGCATTAAAAGGTCACACTTTATTTTGATAGTCTGCTAGTTGACATAAGTTACATTGCATCTACATGACAACTAATTCTCATTAGATTACAAGGAGACTGTTAGGTTGGGTGGGGTTAGTGTAAGTTGACATGTACTTGCAAAGTATTTTATAGTCAGTGAAATGTCTGTTGAAGGAGCAGTATCAGCAGATACTCCACTAATACTCAAATGGACCATCAAAATAAAGTGTTACCAAAATAATAAATAAATAAATAAATAAATAAATAAATAAATAAATAAATAAATAAATAAATAAATAAATAAATAAATAAATGTTTTGTAACATTGTCCTTACTGTCATTTATGAATAAATTCATGTGGAGATGGCATACACAATATCATAGTGTGCCTTAAAATGAGAGATATTATGATATTAGACTTAAAAAAGACTGATATGATGATTATTATGACTGATCGTTATGATTAATGCAAGACAAAAGTCACTAGAGAGAAAAAAAAAAAAAAAACAACAACATGCAAATCAGAAAGTAGAAACCCTGTATAATTCTGAAGCATCAATTTATAATTCATTCACTCAACATAAAAATACAACGATTTGGAATCAATGTAATGTATGTCTATGCTGAAATAATTTTGTCACTTCTGCAACATTAAGACTACTCTTACAGCCTAATTGTCTCAATGTACTTTTTGTCAATTTGCTAATTACAATTTACTAATTACAATTTATTAATCATCTAATTCAACTGCAAATGTGATTAATGACTATTATCAAATCAAACATAAAATTACAACATAGAATATTCTAATTTAGGAGCGTTATTTCATACCATATCATGCACATTAAAATTACATAAAGAAATGCATAAAGAAATACATTAATAAAGAAAGAAATACATAAAGAAAGAAAAAAAAATACATAAAGAAAGAAAGAAATACATAAAGAAATACATAGAAAGAAAGAAAGAAAGAAAGAAAGAAAGAAAGAAAGAAAGAAAGAAATGAACTGTGTTTTCTAACTTGCAGTGCTCCACTGTGCATACATTATAACATTTACAACAGCGTGCTCCTAACCGTTATGAACATATCAACTCATCAGCTTGAAAATAAAAGAGCAGGCTGCTGGAATACTTCAGCTTCATTTCTGATTCCCCCGTTTAGACTAAATTTGTTATCATGGAGAAATAAAACATGCAGGAAAAACATCAAAACCCGCATGTCTTGCACAAAATAGACAAGGTGCATGCAATGACCTTCATTATCTTCTAAGATTATGATTTGCCCTCACACATTATTTTAAGCCATCATCTAGGTTAGTTCTGCTCCGTCCAGCTGAACAATACATTTTTTCTTTTCACATCGTCAGATCATGGTTTATCATGCACAATAACATACCAATTAGTATTGATATACAATGTTTAATTAGTCTGAGGGAGGCCATTTGCCGTTCGTGTTCATTCATTTATTGATTCATTCGTTCATCCGTTTGTTTGTTTGTTTGTTCATTTGTTCATTCATTAGTTTGTTTGTCTGTTCATTCATTCATTCATTCATTCATCCATCCATCCATCAATCAATTCATTAATTCATTCAATCATTTATTTATTCATTCATTCATTCATTCATTTTTTTATTCATTCATTTATTTATTCATTCACTCTCATTCATTCATGCAATCTCAATAATTAATTGATTCATTCATTGATTTGTCCATTTATTCATTCATTCATTTGTTCAATTATTAGTATGTTTGCTTGTTCGTCATTCATTCATTCATTCCTTTGTTTATTTATTTGTTAATTTGCTCTCATTTATTCACCCATTCATTTGTTTGTTCATTCGTTTGTTCATTAATTTAATTCATTCATTCATTCATTCATTCATTCATTCATTCACTCTCATTCCTTCATTCATTCATTTGTCTGTTTATTTGTTTATTCATTCTTGTGTTCATTTGTTTGTTCATTCAATTTTTCATTAATTCATTCATTAGTTTGTTCATTTGTTCATTCATCCATTCATTTATTTATTTGTTTGTTCGCTCTCATTCATTCATTCATTATTTTGTTCATTCATTCATTCATTCATTCATTCAATTGTCTGTTCATTCATTCATTCATTCATTCATTCATTCATTCATTCATTCATTCATTCATTCAATCAATCATTAATTAATTAATTCATTCATTCATTCATTTGTTTGTTAAAGTGTTTGTTTGCTCACTCTCATTCATTCATTCATGGGAGTTCATATTGGTATAAGATGGATGTAATGCCTTCAGCCACAGCCATAAAAATCACTAAAAACTGCATTAAGAAAGCATAGGCTAGAAAATAAACATCTACACAGTCAAATAGCACTGTTTGGAACAAGCATCTTCTTGTTTTGACAGAGACCCCTTGTGATGCACAAGCTGACAAAGTTTCACAGATAATTTCACAGAGAATTGTCATTTTTTTTGCAAGTTTGTGTTTCGCAGTAGCAAATCACAGGGGAAATGAAACTCGATACAGACAGAGAAAAACGCTCCACCCCCAACACACTTACACGCAACATGTGTTAAGAGATCTAAAAATAACCCAACACAAAAACCTGCCGCTATTGATTGGATTGTCTCTGGTGAGACGAAAACGAACAATCCAGGCTGTATGCATATTTTTTTGATAAAACTCACAATAGACAATAAACTGTTTACAGTAGTGCTCAGCTAAAATTAATACTATATGCAATAAACATCTAATTTTATTTGGGGTCTGAATATAAATTAATGAAGACTCACTTTCAAATAGCTTTGTAGAAAACTGTTATTAAAATAAAACACATTTACCAAAGTGAAAAGTTGGTAATCTAACAGATTTTAATGTTTGCATCACAAGTCTTTGTCCATATGTGTATGTTTAATGTAAATATATATAGGGGTCAAGGACAACAGAGGTCAGATATGGAGATAAAAATGGCAGGGAAGATCAGACTAGCCTCAATAATGACTACTTGACGACATTTTAAGATGATTTGCCCAGTAAAAAAATAACTGTTCCTTTGTTCATTTGTTTATTCATTAATTAATTTGTCCATTCGTTCATTTGTTCAATATCTCTCATTCATTGATTTGTTTGATCATTTGTTCTTTTATTAGTTTGTTTGTCCATTAATTCATTCATTCAATTGTTTGTTCACTCTCATTCATTCCTTCCTTCATTCCTTAATTCATTCATTCATTTGTTCATTCATATGTTCAGTCATTAGTATGCTTGTTTGTTCGTCATTCATTCATTCATTCATTCATTCATTCATTCATTCATTCATTTGTCCATTTGTTAATTTATTTTTTCATTTGTTTGTTCATTCACTCTCATTCATTCATGCATTCGTTTGTTTATTCATTCATTCATTCATTCATTCACTCATTCATTCATTTGTTTGTTCATTCATTAGCTTGTTTGTCCGTTCATTCATTCATTCATTCATTCATTCAATCATTTGTTCATTTTAAGATGATTTGCACTGTAAAAAATAACCACAAATTTGCAGTTTTACATACTTTGTTGTTCATGTTTCTTTCTGCAATTTCTTAATGCCTTTGACTTGCATTATGAGTTGAATTTTCAACATCAAAAGCTGATAGAGCAGAGATCAAGGTCCCATAATGCAGTTCACAAGCATATTTTTTTTTCTTTTTTCTTTTTCAGTGTGGATATGTTTTTGGCCACAAGTTTGTATTGCCAATTAATTATCTTGATTCATGGTCCCAAAGACAAAGTTGTGCAATGATATGTAAATATGTGCACAATATTCAAACAAGTATGTGCACAAGTATTCACACAAAATTCAAAAACCTCCATATGCTCCTCAGATTCTAAAGAGAACAGTGATTTCTGGACAGTCCATTCTGAAGTTATAAGCAAAAAGAGGCATTTTTCATATATCATCACCACTAGGTGGTGCTATTCCAGATCTATGCAGGTCTCCACAGATTGTGGTTGTCATAGCAAACACCAAGTTTGATCTGACTATACTAAAGGTGATGCACAAAAATACCATAATATACAGTTTGGCAAGCTCTTCATCAAAACTTTACCGCATTACTCCAGAACACATCAAATTCAGTTCCTGGAGGGCCGTGGCTCTGCACAGTGTAGTTCCACCCCTAATTAAACACATCAGATCAAACTAATTGATTTCTTCAGGCTTGTTTGAAACCTACAGGTAGAGCCGCGGTCACAATGCACTTTTCTCCCCTTAGACTTTCATTTATACGCACACGAATGCATCAGACCGGAAATGCAAGCTTGTGTGACACGTTTCGCAGTTTGCTGCATTGGAAGGTTCAAGCTTGGTGAACTCTGACCTGCGAAATTGCATCATGTGACTGCGTGAGAGCGATCGGAGTTCAAAACATGACCTCTCCTGACAGAAATGTAAAATATGGAGCAATCGCTCCATTTTCTAATGTTTAATCACCTTGTTTAATCCCGTCCCTTTTCACAGTGCCATACAACAGAATTTTGCATGCTCAAACTCTAGGGTGACCGCAGCTTAAGTGTGTTGAAGCAGGATGGGAACTAAACTGCGCAGTGCTGCAGCCATCAAGGAACTGGATTTGATACCTGTGTTCTAGAATGCCTTGAAAAACTAAGCTGAATCCCATAATATCTTGTCAACTATGAAGATGATCTAGTTCAATTTTCATGAAAATCCAAGCAACGGTTTAAGAGGAAGTTCAAAAAGGTATGTTTTCAGAAAATTCCAAATAGCTGGGAAAATATGGTTGATTTCAAGCCATCTGTTTTTACAAGTTTGAAATCAGTGTCAGATACTCCAGAAATACTATGGTTAAATTCCACACTGTCCTCTGTTTATGTGCCAAGGTTTTACAACACAGTTCTATGGGTTGCCTTTGACTCAGGAGTGGACAAAACAAGAAGCATCATAAGAAAACCAGCAGATATGAAATGTACCAATGTACCCCCTTCAATCAATCAATCAATCAATCAATCAATTGACATGACTGCTTCTGTCCAAACTGCTGTTATGAGAGCATAAATTCAATGTAATGTTTATGTGGGGGCATCATGGTGGCGGAGTGAGTAGCATGATCGCCTTATAGCAAGAAGTTTGCTAATTCGAGCCTCAGCTGGGTCTGTTGGCATTTCTGTGTGAAGTTTGCATGTTCTCCCCGTGTTTACAGGGGTTTCCCCCAGGTGCTCTGGTTTCCCCCTCAAGTCCAAAGACATGGTGATAGATGATAGGTGAATTGATTAAGCTAAATTGTCCGTAGAGTGTAAAAGATACAACTTACAAATTGTAAGTTGGGTGGACATATTTTGAGCTCAGAGTTGAGTTTACTTTGAAAAACGATTTAACTAAATGTTTAGTACTGATTTGTTCAATAAAAATAAATACTTAAGTTAAGGGAGACTTTACAGTTTTGAGATGTTCACTGGAGCGTTTACTTTCTGCCTTTGTGCATGCTCAGTCAGTCTTTGGGGCATTTGGCATGAGGCGTCCTCTCATCAGCAGCAGCTTCTCTCGCCAGGTTTTAGATTTAGTGTCGAAATTATCCTAAAAATCATGCAAATCTAAAGTAAAATGTAATGTTATGCTTCCAAAAAACTATACATCTTAACTATACAAAAAAAATACATTGTGTGGTGAAAATGTGTGACAAGCTCGGTCTGTTCTTTAGCAATCTGGAAAGTTGGATTAATAAGAAGGACTGTTTAACGTTAATTCACTTGTTAAACTGAAAGGGAATGTAGCGAAATATAAGATGGGCACATTTATAAAGAAATGTGGAGTTTTCACGTTAGTTAAATTAAGTGTATTTAAGTAGATTATGCTTTGTAGACAAAGTCATGTAGTGCATTACCGTTCGTCTGTTTTGAATATAATTTCTGATATTGCCAGACTTTACGTACTGTAGGCCTATAACAAAGAATTGTCCAGTATTAAAGGGATTAAACCAGCCATTTCATTCAACTCATTTTTTTTTTTTGTTTTTACAGTGTAGTGTATGTGTGTGAATGAGTGTGTGATGATGAGTGTGATGTTTCCCAGGGATTGGTTGCAGCTGGATGGGCATCCGCTGCGTAAATATGCTGGATAAGTTGGTGGTTCCTTCCACTTTTGCCACCCCCGATTAATAAAAGGACTAATCCAAAAAGATAATGAATGAACAAATGAATGAGTAAATGAATGTTTATGTGTTTTTTGAGAAAATCAAACACTTGAGCAGCTAAATAACTCATTTCGTGTTCTGTAAGAAAGAGTCATGTTAGTTTTAATGTGACACAAGAGTGGGAAGATGATGACATAAAATTCCATTTACAACAAATTATTGGAGGAAGGTGCGACACGAACAATCAAACAAGTTTAGCCATGTGAACGGTTGAACACAAATATACAAACATTCTCTTTTTGTTCCGCAAGTTCTAATCTGAAACAAATCTGAGAGGGCTTGACTCTTCTAGCAAACTGCGGAAAACACAAAGGAGAAACGGAAGAGGACATATTAGTTCAGATATCTGTCGTGGAATATGTGAGAAGTGTGTGACTTTTCTTCCCCACAGGCAAATGCAGACTGCGGACTCTCCAGGTCAATTCATCTCCAAATCAGAAGTCAAATGCATAGTTTCTTCTGCGCTACTATTATTAAAACCAGCATGTCCAACAATGGAGGTAAAAGTGTGAGGGGAAATGACAGAATTCCGGGAAGTAATGGTGAATGGGAGGAAAGCTTTTCAAGGGAAGGTGAATAAAGAAAAGCTAATTCCCCTTATCTAAACCTCCAACAGGGATTTTAATTGGCCATTCAAATATTCAATTACAGAGGATTTGAATAGCACTTATTTCTAATATTTGACCTTCCATTATGATGGCAGGTGTGAAAGCCATTAAATGAAACCAATCTTGTTACTGAATGCTAAGGAGCGCTGAAGACCACTGCAGAGCTGAGCAACATTTATATTACAAAGAACTTCAAAAACTTGTGAAAACTGTGAAAAGTCTCACTTTTGTGAACTTAGCACATTTACATGTTTATTTCCGTAAAAAAAACAAGTGTTGGAAAAACAAAATGCTCAGAGGAGGAAAAAAGCTCTCTGTGTGAACCGTTTTTTAATGATCTGTATAAATTATCATGAAGATAAATACTTGGCGACGCGGTGGCACAGTGGGTAGCGATGTCGCCTCACAGCAAAAAGGTTGCTGGTTTGAGCCTTGGCTGGGTCAGCTGGCATTTCTGTGTGGAGTTTGTATGTTCTCTGCGTGTTCCAGTGGGTTTCCTCTGCGCGCTCCGGTTACTCCCACAGTCCAAAGACATGTGCTAAATTGCTAAATTGTCTGTAGTAGATGTGTGTATGTCAGATTGGAGGACCAGGAGATACACAAGATCATTTAGTGTCATTGCACCCAAAATCTGGAACTCTCTACCACATTCACTCTGCTCTGTAAATAATATCTCAGAATTCAAATCATTACTTAAAACTCACTTGTTTTCTGAATGTCACTCTTCTGATTGCTAAACTGACCACTTTTTTGGACCCAACTTTACTCTACATATTTGTCTCGTAGGTCTTGTTTTGTAATTCCAGTTTCTTATTTTTGATTCCTTGTATGTTTGCAAGCCTAATGTTGTCTCTACCTGTCTACACTCTTAAAAAAGAGTGGTCAGTGGTTCCACTTTCAGTGGTTCTTCAGTTGTTCTTTACGGTATTTGAGGTGCTATTTAGCACTTTTACTGTGTAAAGAACCTTTAAGGAACCATAAAGGTTCCTCAGTTGTTCTTCAGTGGTTCTTTAAGGTGGTCAGGGTGCTATATAGCACCTTTACTGTGAGAACCTTTAAAGCAACATAAAGGTTTTTCAGTGGCTCTTTGGGGGGTTTAAAGTACTATATAGCACCACTACTACTGGTAAGCACTTGTTCTTATAAGTAATTCTCATAACTCTTATGCCGGTTTTACTTGCGGAAAGGGTAAAGTAACATTAAGAGCACCTTAAAATATAGGTGTTATATAGCACCATTTGACAAAAGTACTATATAGCACCTATTTTTTAAGGTGCTGTATAGCACCAAAAAAGCTTTCCCCCTCATTACGACCAAAGAACCAGTTTTGGTGCTATTTAGCACCTTTTTTTAGAGTGTAATGTTGTCTCTACCTGTTTACTGTTTTTTTCAATGTCTTCTTGTATTATTATCATATTTTTTTGTTACATTCTTTGTAAAGTGCCTTGAGCTCTGGAAAGGCGCTATATAAATAAAACCTATTATTATTATTATTATTATTATTATTATTATAATAATAATAATAATAATAATAATAATTATTATTATTATTATTATTATTATTATTATTATTATTATTATTAT
>CAIGQQ010034267.1:482994-497346 GCA_903798035.1 Danio albolineatus
TTATTATTATTATTATTATTATTATTATTATTATTATTATTATTATTGGGGGTTGAGCATTGGGCTAACAACTCACCCTATAAAAACTAAATGTTGCGAAAACACCAAAATGGTGCAGCTAAATATCAACTTCAATATAAATGGCCCAGGGAGTAAATAAGTAAGTAAAAATAAATACTTATAAATTATCCCTATCAAAGTCAGACCACCATATCCATCTCATAATTGATTGTTACAATTAATGAACTAATGCATCACAGTTTAATGTCAGTCAGTTGATACAGTTTACATATACAGTATATACATATTCCATTACAGTATGTACAAGTCACGTTATTAAGAAACCAAGACCTAGGCTCAATAAACTACAAATTAGCTTCTTATTAATAGATAGTAAGGTAGGTGTTGAGTAAGATTAAGTTTGTAAAAATAAGATCAGACTTTATAAGCACTAATAAACAGTTAATATCTTAAAAATAGGCAGGTAGCGAGGCATAGTAAATGGTGTGAATTGTTACAAACTGTATATTCAATATTCAAAAAGCACTTGTGTTCAAAATCTAGGGCATTGTTTGGGGCATTACTTTAAATGCTATATATATATGAAATGAATATATTGAATAAATGAATGAATATATTGAATGAATGAATATATATATATATATATATATATATATATATATATATATATATATATATATATATATATATAAATGCTGTCTTAAAATCTCAAAATATATATGTTTTTGCCTTTAATCTGTTAAGTTTTCAATTAAACCACTCAATATTATTATCCTGACTTTATATTTTACTGCAGTACAGTAGCATTACATCTCACCAAATCTAAACTGTCGACCAGTAGTACATACTAATGTATGCCCTAATGACATTTATTGTAAAAGCCACACATAATTAACAAGCTAAACTGGCAGTACAATTACAACAATAAATCATGCATCTGTAGACTCCACACAGAGTTTGATATATGGCTAGTGATACGTGGTTGGAGCGTGGTTGGAGCGTAGGACCAAGACATTTAAACTCCCTGAGACTGTGCTAAACTTTAAATGAAGCTACAGATACAAGTGTCGCAACTGAGCGTACACAGGAGATCAGAAGAGCGTGGTTAAGTGTGCAGAGACAGCCCCTTGCACAGCGCTGCGGCAGGTGTGACTCAGAGCTGCTAAAAAGTCCAAGGGTGTGACAGAGAGGGACCTGTGCAGCCACACGCACACCCTGTCCCATTCAGCTAATGCAGCTCTTCAGATAACGCTTGTAACAATGCAGCCGGAGACACTAAAAGGCCATTACTGGACTGTAAAACCTGAACACAAATTGGGGTTGTTCATTTCAGCCGAACAAAAGAGGTCATTACGAAGAGGATGCAAGAAATCTGAATTATCATAATGAAGTTATAACAATATCAGTGTCAAATCATAACCTTTAGGCCACAACGTGTTTAATCAAATGAGTCTGGCAGTTATAACTCAATTTTCTTGTTAAGCAGAACATAGAGGGATATTAATTATCACTTTTTTTGGCTTACAGCATAGTCTCAGACAGTCAATCAGTAAAAGTCACCACGTGGGTTAGTTGGGTCAAAAAGAAAAGTTTCTAAAGCTGCTTTTTATTGTGATGTGACCTCATCCGAGCCTTCAGTTCTCACTGAAAAACGTTGAGATTTCTGAACGCATTCAATTATGCTGAAACAAAGTCTTTGAATTAAAATACCTCAGAAAAAAAGTGGTTGCCAAAGGTTGCCAATTAACAGTAGTTTTGCGACGGAAACATCTGGGAATTTTGTTTGTACAAAAACAAGTTCCTGTCTGTCAAGAAGTTGCTTTCTGAAGGCGAAAACAAACCAAAAACCAAAAGTGGTGGAACATTTTGTAAGCTGCAGCTCTTTCTCAGATGCACATTTCCTCATAAAAGATGCCCTCATGAAGACTCTTTTATGCGTTTTCACAAGCTCTCTGTGGAAAAGACATAAAGAGGATCTTCTATATTCGGTACAATATAGGTCAGCAGCCCTCGGGTAAAGGTCGTGCACCGAAGCGTATTGTATGGCCGACTCTGAAACAAATCAGAGAGCCGCACCAGACCCACAGGACCAGCTTTGTGTGTTTAATGTAGTGTGGAAAAAATGCACTGGAGGGGAAGAACGAGAAACAGCACAGCGCACATATTATGAGCGAGGTATACACTTCAGAATTAAAGCATCGCATTAGGGAGAGGAGAATTTCACACCATTGCCTGAATTTTCTAATTAACGAATAGATGAATGCAAGTCATTTTACATGTGGTAGCTCATGAATAATATGTCCATGGAAGGAATTTAGAGAAATATATATAAAACTTAACTTCTGTAAACTAAGTTAATGTTAATATCGTTAAAAATATAAACGCATTATTAACATAACAATACACAAAATAACAATAAATATGGTTTTCCATGATAAATAATATTCAAATATTTAAGTGAAGAATGACTAATTAACTATTTGTATATATACAAAAAAAAAACAATGTTGCCAAGATAAATAAAATAAATGTATTTTAAATGTGTAAATTTAAAGTAAATGTAAATAACAATTTCTCTGTGTGTGTGTGTGTGTGTGTGTGTGTGTGTGTGTGTGTTTGTGTTTTTTATTAAAATAAATTCATGACTCCATTAAAAACATTAATTCATCAATTCATTCATTTTCTTTTTGGCTTAGTCCCTTTATTAATCAGGGGTCGCCACAGTGGAATGAACTGCCGTTTCATCAAGCATATGTTTTACGCAGCGGATGCCCTTCCAGCTGCAACTCATCACTGGGAAACATCCATACACACTCATTCACACACATACACTACGGACAATTCACCATGTCTTTAGTATGTGGGGGAAACCGGAGCACCCGGAGGAAACCCACGCGATCAAGCAAACTCCACACAGAAATGCCCACTGACCCAGCCGAGGCTAAAACCAGCAACCCTCTTGCTGTGAGGCGGTTGTGGTACGCACTGTGCCACCGTGATGACATCGCATTGAAAACATAGATCTTTTTATTATTTATTTTTAGTACATTCTAGATTCTTAGTAAAATTTCACCATCAACGTTTTACAGTCAAGCTTTCATTTCATGAAAAAAAAAAAATAAAAAAAAGTATCATAGCATTGAAATACTAAGATGTCAAAAACTAAGACACCATTGCTAGATTTCGACTTGCAAGTAGATTCATCTGCATTTAGACAGGAATCCCAAATCACAGCGAGCAACGTTTCAATGCATCTGCCACTTGTTTATTCCTGTGCACAGCCGGCAGAAGACAAGACACACACCGACGGTCATGACAACAGCAAACACTTAAGACAACATTTCAAATCCAGAACCAAAGCTGATGCAAAAACCAAGGAATACTTGGTTGTCCTTCAGTCTATAATAGCTGCACAGCACTGCCGCGCAAACGTGTTTAAGACACAGCGAGAAGCTGGAACGGGCCGTAAAAAAGTCTTCGCGGCTGTCCTTGGCTTCTCTGTGAAGAGAGCGTTTCACAGTTAGCAGCTCTGACTCAGGCTGACTGCCCTGGAGATCATGTAGGGGAGTGAAAATATGAAGAGCTGATTCACAACACCTTCTCATTAGCATGTTAAAGGTGGGAGCTGCCATTTGCAACTCAACAGCTACAAGGTGCCAATGAAGCAGAAAGTCGGTCGCCAGCGCACGTTTTTTTTCTTTCTTTCTTTTTTGATGCAGTTGTTAATAGAACTACCAAGACAGTCAGCATAATTGCCTTGCTGAAATAAAACCCATATAACTCTATCACACTTGTTTTTTATATGTGTGTATTTTATTCTAACACTATTACTATTATAAATCTCACAAAGCACCTCAAATCACCACGGCAGACTAGTTGAACTAATGTACATGTTATGGACAACATAATATTTCAGCATAGGCTACCTTTTTCTGCATAACCATAAATGTTTCAATCCAGGATCATTCTGAAAACGTACCTTTATATCCATTTCTGGAGAGTGCCAAATATGCCCCAGGAGCTACGTTATTTTGCAGTTTTTGTTTTCATGAATCCACCAGAGGTCACTGTGTACGCTTTTTGAGATCTCAAATTTCTCTCGCAAGTGCCATTCGCGGCTGCTCTTCTTGCGTAAATCCACCAGAGCTGACTGACTGACCGATCAACTGACCCACCCTCCTCCTTACCCTAAACCCAACCAATAGTGTTTTCAAAAGCACTGAATGACCCGCCCACCCAGTTCCCTAAACCCAACCGACAGTTTTGAAAAGCAATCCAGAAAAAGAAAATCCCTCGCCTGATTTTTACAACGTTTTCAAATTTTACCACATTCTCGCTCTGTTATTTATAGTGCATGGTGAGCTACTGGAAAAACTGGTAACAGCGATACAAAGATAAGCAGTCAGCTGGTAAGCACGAAAAGGAACAGAGTCATATCGCCCTGTAGCATTCGTTTTAAAGACTAAATTTTAAAGACTAAAGCCAAACGTAATTCTGGCTATGTTATATTTAATTTGCAATCTCCAGAAATGTACACAGGGCTACGTTTTTTGAAAAAGCCTGTGTTGAAATGTTTTTATTGGATATTGAAGTGCGTATAGTTGAGCAAATCATCGCCAGTCAGTGCATCGCTAGTTTCTAACATTAGACTGGATGATATTTGCTTGTTTTATTGTCTCTGGAGTGTCAGAATATTGTGTAAAGTAAAGGTCTGCATTCCTGCGGGACCTGACCAGGTTTTTGCAATGTTGGATAAAGTTTCCCTATAGAATGCGGTAGCGGTTGGATCCCTGGTATAATTTGAACAGGAGCAGGCGGTTAAACAATAGACTATCCTGTTCCCGATGTCCTTCTGCTAAAAGTGCACAGCAATGAGTTGTTGGAGGCATTTCACTACTTACACTACTTTCCTAATACTTTCACTTATCTACCACGGGAACCTGTATACACATACTGCATGGATGGTCCAGGACTTTCTGTTTCATAGATTTGGCTCCATGGATCCTGCTGCACATTGATGGATTTGCTCTTTGGTGTTTAGACTTTCAGCAAACTACATTGAACTGAACTTAACTAAACTGAACTTCAACTCTGACATCTGGACTGACAGTTTCAATCTACTGGAACTTCTACAGTATGTTAAGCTGCTTTGACACAATCTACATTATAAAAGCGCTTTAGAAATAAAGATGAACTGAACTGAAATTCATTTGCAGGTCTGTGCATGAAGCATGTGCATAACGGTACTAAGACAGAGTCAGTGACACAGGTGAGTGACAGGGCAAAGAGTGGATACACTGTCCTTGAACACACGCCGGTGACCTACTCAGACCTGCAGCTTCTCCACTATGGATGTCCATTGTTCTCAAGCCTCCGGCATCCAGACTGCAGCTCTGCACTAGACGTTTGGCCAGAGGAGAAACGATCGTGCCCAGCTGAGCCTGGTTTCTCTCAAGGTTTTTTTTTTACTTTTTCATTCACTTCTGTTGGTTAGTGAAGTTTGTTCCTCCACACTGTCGCCACTGGCCTCCTTGGCTTGGGACTAGTGGAGCCGAGCATCGTTGGAGTGGCTCTTCACCTTTTGGGCTTTCAGCAGTGACGTTTGCATTACACAACTGAACTGAACTAAACTGAACTTCAACTGTGACAACTGAACTGAAGCAATTTTAATTTATTAGAAATTCATCTACATAGTATGTTGAGCTGCTTTGACACAATTGTTAAAAGCACTATAAAAAATTAATACATATGTATTACATTGAAGGAAGTTCTTATAATAATAGATATCATATTTGTTTATCCTCTCTGTGACTCTTTTTCCTGATGTGCTGACAGAGAAATGTTTAAAGGGCACATATTTGACCCCCTTTTTTATATTTAATATAAGTCTTTTGTGTCAGCAGAATTTGTCTGTAAAGTTTCAGCTCAAAATACCCATCAGATTATTAATTATAGCTGTCTCAAGTTTTAATATTGTAGCTCTAAACAGCTTTTTGCGGTTTTTGGTACTGGGCCTTTAAGGATAGTCCTCCCCGCCCACCGTTCCCACGTGCCTGTTAGAGTGCCTCAATATCCGCCCTTGGCTGCGTCAGACAGACGCAACAGGAACAGATGTAAAGGAAGCAGATCTCACTACGTTTGTGAAAAAATACAACAGTAAGAACGTTACCAATGACTGTTTGATGTGTTTGTTGAGAAGTTGCAACGATGAGTCACACACAATGTAGTTACAAAGTTTGTTCACCCACGCACACACACACACACACACACACACACACACAGCGCGCGCGTTGAGCTTTGCACTGCTTTTGCAAACAAATTTGAAAGGATACAGGTTAATATCCACTGCTGTATGGATATCTGTTATGTTTTTTTAAAAAAGGACTGGGTGTGTTTATATCAACCCAAAATGACCGTCTATACACTCTACCTACACATATGACTGTCCAAACAGCTTAAAAAGTAGATTTTTTAAAATAGGTGCCCTTTAAAATAACTTGATAGCATATCAAATTTTTGTACAACCTGCATTTTTGATTGATATCTCTCTCTTTTAGTGCAGAATCTAGTGAAAATATAAACGTGAGATTGTGTAAACAATATTAAAATATAACAGTAATGGTTGGGTGGTCGGGTGCGGAATAAAACCCTGCAGGAGCAGGACTTGCAAAAACAGTCCCGCACAGCCTTGTAGAGGCTCCACCCTCTTTTGTAAAACAACAGCTCATTTGCATTTAAAGAGAAACACACAAAAACAGTTTTTTTTTTCTTCATAGCCAAATAAGGGCAGATTTAACAACCAATAATAAAGTATCTGTAGATTTTATTGCGCTGAAATGTCACATGTTCCCTTTAGTTATTAAAAAAAGAAATCATTAAAAATAACACGGACATTCAAAGCTCCATTCTGCAATCTCACTATAATTTTCAAATGTAAATATGGTCTCCCGGAAATGACATTTGGCACAGTCTAGTACAAACTGCCATGGCCTTTCTAGTAGATTTACACCTCTGGTAGTTCTAGTGTTAAAACAGCTCTTAATACCACACACAATCAGTCAATACAGCTTTCCAAAATGGCCAAAAGCATTGAGTAAGCCTGCTGTTTTTGGAATCAATAAGCCTGATGTTTGATACACTCAGCCGTCCGGCTATTACTGGACTGCGAGGGCCCTTTCGGCGGGTGCAGAGCTTTCAGATGCTCTTGGCCTCTAGTGGACATGTTGTCATGACAGGCTGTCAGTTTGAGCAATGGCTCATCATTGTCATGCCGTCGAGCTGCTCCGATTGAGCCGCGCAGCTGGAGTTATGTTAAGTGTAAAGCAAAGTGACAGAAATGCTAATCAAGTATCAAAACTGACACCGCGTTCCCATCGATGCACATCAGGCCGGCGGTGATTTATTAGTCAAAGGAAAAGTACGTGTCATCATCCGCAGGTCTCACGGGTAAACATGCCACCAGCTCAAGGTCCAGCACTTAGTGATGCTTTTTACCCCGATTTGCCAAGGACAACATTTACAATGACAGCATGAGACGCAGGTACAGTACATATCATGCGATAAATCTCTATCCCTAGCGATTTCTTTTCTTTTTTACCTCGCACAGAGTGTTTTTTTTTCTGTAGAATCAAATGATTGTATTATCACTTTGCTTAGAATAGACTTTGCGTCTGAAAACAAAATAATCTACTAAAACTTCATAATCATAAAACCCTGCTCAATCCTGTTTTCAAATCTCAAACTTCATTCATTCATTCATTCATTCATTCATTTTCTTGTTGGCTTACTCCCTTTAATAATCCGGGGTCAGCACAGCGGAATGAACCGCCAACTTATCCAGCGTTTGTTTTACGCAGCGGATGCCCTTCCAGCCACAACCCATCTCTGGGAAACATCCATACACTCTCATTCACATACATACACTACGGACAATTTAGCTTACCTAATTCACCTGTACCTCATGTCTTTGGACTTGTGGGGGAAACCGGAGCACCCGGAGGAAACCCACGCAACCACAGGGAGAACATGCAAATTCCACACAGAAATGCCAACTGACCCAGCCGGGGCTCGAACCATTGACCTTCTTGCTGTGAGGCGAACGTGCTACTCACTACGCCACCGTGGCGCCCAAATCTCAAACTTATTTTATTGAAATTTTAGATGAAAAAATATATAAAGTAAAATGAATAACACTTTACAATAAGGGTGTATTAAGTAATGTTAATTAATGCATTAGTTAACATGAAATAACAGTGAACAACACATCTGTTAAGCATTATTTAATATCTGTTAATGTTAACTAAACAAATATTATTGTGTTAACCTTGCTATTTGGGCTTATTTAAACCTAATTAGAATAAAAATATCATCTTTTGATATGATGTACTTTAAGAGAAAAATGATGTTCATATATGTGCACTCGTGGTTAATACACACAACAATACACACAACAAAATATAAAACATTCAAAGTATACAATTGTGGACAAAAGAGCTAAACTGTGCTGTCCACATAATCTGTTGATTAATACATAATATATTAATTAGGACTGAAAGTTTAATCCCACATACAATCATGCATTTGTTTAGATGGCATGACCTAACAATGAACAACACTTTTATTCAACAATACTAAATCTGGTATGTAAACTAAATATATATATATATATATTGATGTGTTAATGAATGCTTTAGTTGACGCATTAGTTAATGTGTTAGTTAACATGAACAAATGTCAGTAACACATTAGATAACGTTGAAGTGTAAACTACAAAAAGGTTCAAAGTTCCATTAACACATGGTTTGTTTATGGTAAATCAAGTTACTAAAGAGTTAACAAACATGAATAACATGACGGGCGCCACGGTGGCGTAGTGAGTAGCACTATCGCCTCACAGCAAGAAGGTCGCTGGTTCAAGCCCTGGCTGGGTCAGTTGGCATTTCTGTGTGGAGTTTGCATGTTCTCCCCGTGGTTGCGTGGGTTTCCTCCGGGTGCTCCGGTTTCCCCCACAAGTCCAAAGATATGCGGTACAGGTGAATTGGGTAAGCTAAGTTGGCCATAGTGTATGAGTGAGAATGAGAGTGTATGGATGTTTCCCAGAGATGGGTTGCAGCTTGAAGGGCATCCACTGTGTAAAACAAATGCTGGATAAGTTGGCGGTTCATTCCGCTGTGGTGACCCCAGATTAATAAAGGGACTACTGTTTATTTATTTATTTATTTATTTTTGTTTCATTAAACGAAAATAAACAAAATAAGGAACGGTAGATGAACATTTTACAATCTTAAAAAAAAAAAAAAAAATGGTTAAATGTAAGCCTAAGTTTAGATCTACAGTAAAACTTACATTCTGTGCATCCGGACAATACTCATAGTGCTTTTCTTTTTATGTTACAGCCTTATTCCAAAATAAATTAAGTTTATTAATTTCCTCAAAATTCTACACACATGACCCCATAATGACAATGTGGAAAAATATTTTTTAAAATTGTTGCAAATTTATATAAAAAAAAAAAAAATACAGAAAAATCACATGTACAGCCTTTGACGTGAAGTTCGAAATTGAGCTCAGGTACATTCTGTTTCCACTGATCATTGTTGAGTTGTTTCAGCAGCTTATTGAAGTTCTACTGTAATAGTTGACTGTAATAACAAAGATAAACAAACATTTAACAAATGTCATGTGGAAGCCTTTCTCTCTCTCTCTCTCTCTCACACACACACACACAATTTTCTTTGTCAGTCTAAATGTTGTATTACATCATTTATATTAAACTATAAATTGTATATTTGCAACATAACCTATACTGTATAGTCTACAATAAGTGAGTTACCAAACATCTTTTCAATCTGCACAAATCTCCTTAAGCCTCCAAATCTGAAAAACAAATCACCAGGCCTTATTTCAAAATGTAAACACCATTATTTTTTTTGCATTGTCAGTTGTTTATAATGAGCGGAGTTGTGTTAGTTATCAGCCTTTTGTTGTCCATGTAACACAGACTAGGGGTAATTAAAGCGCATGATGAGTTTGCACAGCTGCCTCTGTTTCTGTACACCGGCGAGTGTGTCGGTGCGCTTAAAGCTGCTCGTCTGTGCTGAGTAAGCCTTTCCCCCTCTTCTATTCCTGTCCCCTTGATCTAAGCACAGGAGAGAGGGAAAGACAGAGCTCCAGCAGGCCCCAATTATCTGAGCGTCATTCAGCATTCCTCATTCAACTCCCCGAGCGACACCCACCACTGCTTTCATTTCTGTGAGGAGATTCCAGCCCGAGCCGTGGGGATCTGCGGGTGGAGAGGTTAAACACTGCACAGCTCAACTGAATTTGGCATTAGAATCGCAGGGATGAAAGTTGAAAGAAAGCTGGCTCCGCCGTTCCTTTGCATTTTTTAGGGCTGAGAGAAGAGAAGGGCGGCAGGTTTTTTTGCAGGATCTCCACATTTTGGCTGTTGCCAGCTAATAGGGTGAACATATTTCTCAGAGTGGAATATGATACAGCAATATTCAATAAATTTTGAAGTGCAGAAATAAGTAGGCCGGTGTGGCATAACAAACATATAGTCATATATTACAATTTGAATTCACTTTCATTCAAAACTAATTCTGTTAATATGTAAAATGTACTAAATAAATAAAAATAGGGAAAAAAAAAACCTGCGGGAGTAAAAACGTTCTTTGCACAATTTTTGAAGACTTAAGTAGAAAATATGTACATCAAAAAAGTGGAACAAAAAAGCGCTATTAATGAAATGAAAAGGACTCAGACCTTGGTCTGTTACACCCATTTTGGGCGTCCGCTAGCTTCCCTGTAGTTATAGAGAAGGTGCAGGACCGGAACACACACACACACAAAAAAAAAACCTTTCTATGAATTAGATCGGTTAATTACCATTTGGTAACAGAACAACTTCTGGACCGCAGCTCAATCAAATATTTCGACATAAACGGCAATGAATAAGTAAACAAATATGGATCTATCAGTGTTAAAGAAACAGTAATACATTTCCGATAATACGTTTTATTAGAAAATGTAGACCTTAAACCGAATTTCAACAGCTAAGCCCTCTAGAAACCATACCGGGATGGGAAAAGGATGCTTAGGCCCCGTTTACACTAGTGTGTTTTAGTTTTAAAATGGCGTTTTAGCATGAAAACGATCCGCATTCACACTAGCGTTTTACTCAAGCGTCTCTCAACAGATCTCCATCCACACTACGCCACCAAAAACGTATATTACGTGACCATTCGCTCACTCTGGGCATGCGCATTCAAGTATAAACAGGAAGCATGCGTCTCGCTCGGCATTTGGTTATTGTTAGTCAACAAACGCTGGTTGAACGATGAACGCGATGGCAAAGAAAGCAAGAGAGGTCTTTTTGTGGACAGACGACGAGATCAAGTTGTTACTTAAAGTAACAAATGAATATAAAACATCCATGGCTATCGAAAATACAGTGTTTACAGTGAAGGCTGGTATTGCTGTTTTCCGGTGACGTTATAGCCATGTGCGCTTGACGAATAAGGGAAGGTTACGCAATCACCCAAAAGCCCCAATCACGTAGCCAATCTCAGCAGCCACGCCTCCATTTTTTAAATGTCTCCGTTTTCCTACGTCCACACTGAGACGGAGCAGCAGTGTTTTATAATTAAAACGGCCTCTCCAGCGTTTCTAAAATCCAGCATTTTCACGGCTCGATTACTCCGGCATAGTGTGGACAGATGGTGTAACCGTAGCAAAACTTATGCGTTTTAAAACGAAAACGCACTAGTGTAAACGGGGCCTTAGTCAGTAGAAGTGCGGCCAGGGGAGCCGCTCTGTAGTGGGGCAGACGCCAGAAATGCCATGACTTCCTTTGGGTCCTTGAAAGACTTCTCCTGACCGTTCACCTTGACCCTGAGAACTGCTGGGTACAACATGGCAAAGACAATTACCTTCTCTTTAAGCTGCTGTTTAACATGGTAGAATTCCTGTCTTTTCCTCATCACCGCCACAGAAAAGTCCTCGAATATCATAATAGCAGCACCGTTGTCGGACAGAGCACACGCTTGTCTCGCAGCTTGCATGATCCGAACTTTGTCCTGAAAGTTGTGAAACTTTATTATGACTGCTCGAGGTTGTTGGCCAGGTGGTGGGTGGCGAGTGAGTGCGCGGTGGCATCGATCCAGTTTAACATGTCCACCTTTGAAACTGACTTGTAGCAAGTCTGGTAACCAGGATTTGAAAAAGGAGATCGGATTACTTCCCTCGCATCCCTCTGGAAGACCGACGACCCGCACATTGCATCTCCTGTTTCGGTTCTCAGATCATCTATTTTCTCCAGCGCGGACGCCAGTTTTTCCGCGAGATCAGTCAGTTTTGCGCCGTAGGTGGTCATCGCATCCTCGGAGTCTGAGACGCGGCCATCTACCTCAGTAATTTGCATGTCCAGAGTCCCGATTTTTAAGGGACATTCCTCAAGTTTCTTTAAAACAGGGTCAATTTTCTTTTCAAACGAGTTTTCGACACCTTAAAGCACCTCTGTTGATATTCTTTCTACCAAGCTGTCGGTTTCAGCTCGGCTCAACAACGGAGAGGCCTGGTCCGCCATGATCTTTGTTTGACAGTCCTCCTGAGGCAATTTAATCTCCGTCGATTTAGAGGATTTCGCCGATAGATTCAACTTCTTTTGAGTAGCGTGCATGATCTAATGTCCTTTCACAAGATCTTGAAATATATGCAATTATACGTCTTATTTAAAATACTAAAAATATACCAATGAGCTGCAGAGACCAAGTGCTGAGCTGCTACTCCGCCATTACAGTCACGTGACTCCCAAAATGTAGTAAATAAGTTGGCTCTGAGATAAGCATATGCAGAACGTCAAAACACTCGACTCCTTTGTTTAGATTTTAGTAAGTATAACTTTGACTTTTTATTCAGTTTGTGGTCTCATTTTATCTGTAACACTGTAAGCTATGACATCGACTTGCTTTTTACTACAAAGACGCCATTTTCACGTCTAAGTAACAAGGGAAACAGTTGTAAACAACAGATCTCGGACAAAAACGGTGACAAAAACAAATGAATAACCATCCATAATTCAACACTATTGTGTCGTTGGACAAAATGTGCTCGATGGGATGTTGTTCTGAATTCTTACCTTTCAAAATAAACCCTGAAGAACAGCAATGAATGCATGTGTGTCTTGTTATTACGATTATATTCACTCCATATCTAAGAGCTTTTCTATACAACTTACACAAATTTAGCAAACACATTCTTTATAAGCTTAACATTGAAAAACAGGTAGCTGCATTGGCTGCTTGAGGCTTGTAGCTTTAGACTGATGTAAAGTTTGCCAAGATTACTTGTGTTCTTTTTGGTGTAATCTATTCATAAACATTGACGTGGAAAAAACACATTACAATTGACGCAAGTTACATAATAATATTACTTTTTTAAGTAGTGAGTTACTTTTTAGATTCATTAATTTGCTTTTAAAAAATAAGTTGCTGAATTAAAAGTAGTGTAATCACGTTAAATAAAACTCAATGAGTGACTGAGCTCCCCATAAGAACAGACAGAAACCAAGATGAAAGAGCCTTAAGTGTGTCACATATCGGATGCGCCGCTCATTCTGAAATGCATGGCACTGCATGGAACATTGCATAGTGGCGCTTCTGGTGTGCGACCCCCTTTACATTACTGTAATAAAAGTATTCTCATTATTTTGAACACATAGAAGAAAAGGGGATTATAGTCTCAATTAATAAATATTTTACTGAACTAACAAGATAACATACAAAAGTAGTAAACAACGTTGCTTTCAAATTTTTTTAGTCTGTATATATGGCATGTATAGTGTCAGGAAGTTCTCAGAATGTAACATTATTCTAGTTTTTAAAGGTAAATGAAGATGTATACAGTACAGGTACCAGTATGAAGGTTATACTTCACAGTACAGTGTGTCAATAAACGCAGTGCTCTTATGAAAGCGTTCGAGTATCAGGCAGGTATGAAAAAGTAACTCAAAAGTAATATAACGCATTATTCACCATAAAAAGTAACTAAGTAACAGTAGGTGCATTTTTAGGAAGGAACTTAATATTTAAAAAGTAATGCATTACTTTACACTGGTCACATGCCAGCAAAAACTAAAATCTTCCAAGTAAATGACCTAGTAAATGCATTAAAAAAAATATCACAAAAATGAATAAATAAATAAATAAATAAATAAATAAATAAATAAATAAATAAATAAATAAACACACAATTAAATAAACACACAATTAAATAAACACAAAATTAAATAAATAAATAAATAAATAAATAAATAAATAAATAAATAAATAA
>CAIGQQ010034267.1:499482-517456 GCA_903798035.1 Danio albolineatus
AAAAAAAAAAAAAGTGCAGCATTTGAGAAAAACTGAAAGGACTCTTATTCACCAAAATGTTTTCTAAAATAGTTTTGTTTAAAAAATATGACTAAATCATGAATTGTGAGATTAGTCTCATGGATTGTATCGCATCGTGAGTCAGGTGAATCGTTACTTAGTATTATTACTAATATTATTTATTTATTTTTTGGAGGGTATAAGGAGAAATAATTTTCAAAGTGTAATATTCACTGCTCACTACACTTGCGAACTTTTAGAAAGGCTCTGTTTACTCAAACTGTGAGTAGTTTAGAAATATACTTTTACTCTACTTGTACTGCATTTTTTTTAGCAATTAATGCTACTTTTTACTTGAGTATGATTTTTCAATTGACCCTTTTCACATTTCTGGGTTTCTCAGTAGCGGAAGTCGTCATAGTATTTTTATTTTTTATTTTTATTTGCTCAAAAGAAACACTCCATGATAATGTTATAAAGTCTTTCAGAAAAGAAAAGAAATTAATAAATTGTGTGAGACTGATGTCGGAAGCCAAAGGAGAGAATACCGTCTAATTTACAGTCCTGTATTAGAAACGCCTCACACAAACGATAATTCATTTTTTGTAACTTGAAGCAAAGATGATATAATACTTACGTAAATTAATATCAATGTTCATACATTTTTTCAATAAAAAAAGGTACAAAAGCATGCACATCACTCTAACCGGGTGCTCAGCCAAACAGCAAAAATTGCAAAATATATGTTCGAAAAGGCGGCACCCCAAAGCTCCAAAAATGCAAATTTATTACAAAATTACTTTCTGTGGTGAACACTGTCTGATGAAGAGTCTAGAGCTCGGAACGTTACACGCTTTGTGTCAGCCTTTTTAATGTAATACATTTGAATTTTTGGAGCTTTTGAGTGCCGCCTTTTGAACATAGATTAAAAAAAAATCTAAATATTAAAAACTTTCAAGGATTTAAGTGTATGATGACTGTTACACGCGTCATAACAGGCTTGTGAAAAGGGTCCATGCTGAACATACTGAATTTGACGTCATAATAAAAGAACATGGGCATCAAAATGCTGATAACTTCTGATGAAAGACATACTTCCTCTTTATACATTAATAATATATTGATTTAATTAATTAACAAATGAAAATTTGTTAAATATGGTATAATGTATGAACAAACTAACAAATTAATATATTAACTGTCATAATGAAAGAATCGATGAATCAATTTATCAATGACAGAATAAAAATAAGTTAATAAACAGATTAACACAAGTTGAAATACAGTCATAAAACAAACTATAAACTAAGAAAGAAAGAAAGAAAGAAAGAAAGAAAGAAAGAAAGAAAGAAAGAAATTCAAGTATATTCAAGCCAAGAGTCTTCTCTGAATGCATCTGCTTCATGATGGCCATGCTTTTCTGTTCTAAAAGCAGAATGAGTGCTGGCATCCTGTGGCTAAAGTATTTTTATTTTATTTATTTTTTCCGGACGGTGATGCATTGTTTGCTGCATGAGAGCGACCCGAGGCGTTTTCTGCTTTCATAGGTGAAACGCAGTGAAGAAGCATCGCCACACTAATGCTGTACAAACAATATGGAGAGCAGAATAAGCTGGAGACTGCAGTCGTGTGGGTTTCATGGCAGTGGCAGTGCTGTAAATTTCATATATTAAATGCACAAATCAAGCTGGTGAAATAATCCTCCTTTTACCTCTAACAGAAGATGATGGTGGTATAGCAAAACTGATAAAGGAGGCATCGATTCCACTGTCTCTTTGGATCAAATAGTCTATTAAATGTGTTCACTGAAAGCATTGTGTCTTTTTATAATATCTGGATTGCTTGTGGAGAAAATAGATGAAAAATACTAAAGTATTTAGTGAGTGATTGTGTTTGCTGATGCATTTTGCTTTATCTTTGATTCCATGGTAACTGGATTTGTGAGGACTGCACATCTTCAGGAATTATGAATTTTGCATGATGCTCAATCAATCAATCAATCGCCAGCAGTTAGCTCTCTCCAACTCTCACATGGTTGCCAACTGTAGCTAAGCTGGGTTGCTGATTGGTAAGCTGGTCAGTACCTGCATGGGAGACCACATGGGAAAGCTATAAGTTCAGCTCTATGCCAGAAGTGGCGTGAGTGAGACCAGCAGGGGGCACCTTGTGTCTGTGTGGATCCTAGCCTCACAGTAAATTGATGGGGGCTGTATACTGCTCAGTGAGCGCCGTCTTTTGGATGAGATGTTAAACAGAGGTCCTGACTCTCTGTGGTCATTAAAAAAAATTTCAGGATGTCTTTCGAAAAAGAGTAGGGCTTTAATCCAAATTTACCCACTGGCCTCTGTCCATCATGGCCTCTTAACCTGTTACCCAGCACTCACTTTTGGGGATCTACACCTACCTAAATTTAAATAGTAACAGTTCCTGACTCCAGTAAGCTAAAAACACAAACTAGGTATCATTGGAAAGACACTTTTGTAACGGTCGGTGAGTGACGATGACAACTGAGTTGAGGATCCAAGTGCAGTTTAATGTTAAAAGTCAGTATAGCAGTGGTCAACGGGGGCAAACAGGTATATAGAGGAAATCCAGAATCGTAGTCAAAAAAACAGGCGGAAGGTCAAAAAGGCTCGCGGCAGACAAGGATAAACAAATGGCAAAGCTAAGATTAAAACATGGACAACCAGGAACCAAAGAAACGCATTGTAGGGTCAATATTACAGATAACAATACTCAGCCATTACTGAGTGTGTGTGTGTGCTGCTTTTGTATTGTGCGTAATCATTCTCAGACAGTCCTCCGGTGGTGTGTGTGCGCAATCAGTCGTGATATGGAACAGGAGTGTGCGTGTGCTGCATGGCTGGAAATGTAGTCCTTAACATGGCTGATCTGTAGTTCACGGAGGTATGTGTGAACCAGCGATCTATGACAGAGGAGATCGCTGGTGATCGTGACAACTTTGGGCTTTACAGTGCTAAAAGGTGAAATGCCATGCTCAAAAATATAAAAAGTTATACATTATGAAATCATAAGGAAAAAAAAAATTCCTATTGGCATAATTGGCTTCATCATTCTGTCTTCTCTCCACCAATAAGCTAATGTTTGATATTTGATATTTATTGACTGGGATAAACCCATTGAGATGTGCCATCTCATTTTTAAGGATGTGGTGTGTGGTCTGGCGCAATATGGCTGCCGTCACATCATCCAGGTGGATGCTGCACACTGGTGGTGGATAAAAAGATTCTCCCATTGTGTAAAGTGCTTTGAGTGTCTAGAAAAGTGCAATATAAATGTAAGGTATTATTTTTATTATTATTATTATTATTATTATTATTATTATTATTATTATTATTAATCCATCCATCCGCACTCAAAAAAATAGTGTTTGTTCAAACTAGATATTTTAAATGAATTGAAACAACACAACTAAACGAACTTAATTCCTTTATGTTGTCGACTGTGTGGAACCCAGCATTATTTACAGTCTATTTACAGTATCTATCTATCTATCTATCTATCTATCTATCTATCTATCTATCTATCTATCTATCTATCTATCTATCTATCTATCTATCTATCTATCTATCTATCTATCTATCTGTCTGTCTGTCTGTCTGCCTGTCTGTCTGTCTGTCTGTCTGTCTGTCTGTCTGTCTGTCTGTCTGTCTGTCTGTCCGTCCGTCCGTCTGTCCGTCCGTCTGTCCATCCATCTTTACAAATACAAACCCACTACGGAGTTTGAGGGTCAAAGTAGATGTTGTTCGAGGGTAGCCAATAAAGATGACAAGCAGGAATTATGCAAATGTGTTATATAGATCAATTACGAAAATATCCGACTGCTTGTTTCAGCAGTTCTCAGACAATCACTTTGAAATGCACTTTGATCTTTAAAACTTTGAAGACCTTTTACGTGGACCATCAGCGACTGTTAGACACTGGGTGGAAGATAATATCTGAAAAATACACAACAAGAAAACAAATACAGACACTAACATATCATGCAAACTAATGATGTGTCATTTAAAGGGCACCTATTTTAAAAAATCTACTTTTTAAGCTGTTTGGACAGTCATACTGTATGTGTAGGTATAGTGTATAGACGGTTATTTTGGGCTGATATAAACACAACCAGTCCTTTTTTTTTTTCAATTTAACAGCAGAAAAAACGGTGGACCAATTGGAGCGGTCTTGAGACCGACCGCAACTTTACGTAGGAGTGCGATCCCCCCGCCCACCGAATTGATTGACAGCTGCGTATTAACATGTCTCCGTAGTAACACATATAATCATATCAACAAGACAGGACGTGCGCAATGCAACCGGGAATAAAAGGTCTGTTCAGTTCGCGATGGTCATCAATCATCATCAGAAGTGATCAAGAGTGAGTTTCACAAGTTTAACATGTGTTTAAAACAGCGCATGTTTGTAATGAACTGCAGCGATTCACTTCAGCTTTACTTCATCACCACAGCCGTGTGTCAGCAAAAAAAGACGGATCTCGGTTTGTTGACATTAAATCAGGTTTATTTTGTACATTAACATAACAGATAGCCATACAGCAGTGGATATTAACCTGTATCCTTTCACATTTGCTTGCAAAAGCTCAATGCGTGTGCTGTCTGTCTGTCTGTATGTATGTGTGTGTGTGTGTATGTGTGTGTGTGCGTGCGTGAACAAACTTTGTAACTACATTGTGTGTGACTCATCGTTGCAACTCCTCAACAAACACATCAAACAGTCATTGGTAAAGTTCTTACTGTTGTATTTCTCAAACGTAGTGAGATCTGCTTCCTTTACATCTGTTCCTGTTGCGTCTGTCTGACACAGCCGACGGCGGAGATTGAGGCACACTGACGGGCACGTGGGAACGGTGGGCGGGGAGGACTATCCTTAAAGGCCCAGTACCAAAAACAGCAAAAAACTGTTTAGAGCTATAATACACAGACTTCAAACAGCTATAATTAATAATATGAAGGGTATTTTGAGCTAAAACTTTACAGACAAATTCTGCTGACACAAAATGCTTATATTAAATATAAACAAGGGGCCAAATATGTGCCCTTTAATGCCTCAGTAAATAAACCAAAATGTCTAGCCTTTGGTTTTACTTAACGCTGCAGAATAGATATTTCAAAAGCTCAAGGAGTGTCAAATATCCGCCATGTTGCTGTAACATTACTACGAGTCCCATTTCGGCATCTCCTGTGACACAGCTTTATCTTAGCACTTCCCCTAAAATCCACTCAGAGGTAAAATACAGCCAAGGCATTTATTTGGGATGAAAGTCACACGCCGGTGAATCTGAATCATATTTGAGAGATCAGGGATAAGCTTTGGATGTGACGGTCGAGTGGTAAGTCTTTTGGGGATACGTGACAGTAATTCACCTTTACGCGTCCTGACAGACGTGGTGAGACGATCCGCGACGGATCCTCTATTTTTCTAAACACACAAGTCATTACGCCGTCTGCAGATAAATGACTGAGATCATTTATTCATTAACAGACTGACAGAAGCGTTGTGTACTAGAAATACACAGACCTTGAGCCAAATGAATACAATGAGAGCGTGATTCATTACAGACTATTCTATTAAAGCAGTCTTGTAGTCATGGAAACACTCTAAGAAGACACTCTCTAATGCTAGAAATTATGAACTAATGAACTCCCGAACAACTATCTTTTTTTGTCAAGCATTATTTTTGCGTATATACTGTGGAAATATGGATTTCTATGGATCTCGATGGAATTGGACCTTGCTGTTTCTCAACAGAATTATCCATTCATAAATTCAACCGCACAAAATGAATCATTAATTACTTTAGTACAACGGCTGAATGCAACATCGCCCAGAACGAAGCGAATGGCCATGAGCTGCTGCAGTTGGCTAAATTGTAAACTCGAAAAATGAAAGCGTTAATTATTTATCATTACTATCAGGGTTGATCAAATATGTGCTGCGGCTATTGCCTGAGTGTGGAAGGGAAAATGTCTCTGGGTATTTGAAAGTGAGGTAATAGACCAAAGCAGTTACAGCGTTATTTATTTATTGATGTTTAAGATGTCACGATACCTGCAGTCAGTCTGTAACGTTGAGACATGATGCTGGAAACCAGCGTTCTGCAGATGCTTAAGTGTTCTTGCCATCAATGTTCTTTCAAAGCCCTTGAGCTCATCAAAGGAGGCTTTTCCAGCTTTCTTTGGTGTAAACAGAACTGTAAAATTACTGATCATAATGTCCACTGCAAATAGAGTGATACAGTACAGTATATTGTTTAGCACAACTGAAATAAAAATACTTCATTGGTATTACTCATTCATTCATTCATTTTCTTTCGGCTCATTCCTATTATTAATCTGCGATCGCCACAGCTTATTGAACCGCCAACTTATGCAGCACATGTTTTATGCAGCAGATGCCCTTCCAGCTGCAACCCATCTCTGGGAAACATCCACACACACTCATTCACACACATGCCCTACGGACAATTTAGCCTACCCAATTCACCTATAGCACATATCTTTGGACTGTGGGGGAAACCAAAGCACTCGGAGGAAACCCACACGACCACGGGGTGAACATGCAAACTCCACACAGAAATGCCAACTGACCCAGTCGAGGCTCGAACAAGCAACCTTCTTGCTGTAAGGCGATCATGCTACCCACTACACCCCCGTGGCCCATTAGTATTACCAAATTATTTTATCATTTTTTTTTTTATTTACTGTATTATTAATATTTATTATTTAGTATTAAGGTAACTGGTTGCAAACAATTTATACACCAGTTGCATTAAAATAAATGAGTAAATCCAATGAATAATTTTTTTTCAGTGTGTTTCTAAGCTCCCTCAAATGCCTCAATTGTTTGTTTTCTTCTGGGAATGTCCTTTTTTTTTTATTGTGTTATTAGAGTGTTATCTTTTACACTGGAACTGTCAGAATTTTACAATTACTATTGGCCATAGAGGTCATTCTGTTCGTTCACATAAAACTTTTACAGAATAAAATTTGTCACATATTTACATTTAAATATTTTATTGAGATGTAATAAGGATAGTCTTTATATTTTATAGAATCATTACTCTAAATATATGATTTTTTTTAAATTTTGTATTTTTTGCAATATAACCTAAATATGTGTACATGTAGCTAGACAATGTGCTCACCTCACTTTGTCCAGCAAGCAAAACAGCAGAGTTGAATTCCGAGTGAAAATTTTGTATTTCAAAGTTTGAAAAACATGTCTGAAGTAAAGTTATGTTTTTGCTATCAGAAACATACCTGTCCACCCTCCCGTATTTCCCAGGATTCTCCCATATTTTACAGTTCTATCCCACTATCATCCCGTAAAGGTATTTTCCTGTATTTCTCCCGTATTTTCAGTGGTTCTCCGACGGGTGTCAATAAACATTAAAGAGCCGATCCTCCCTATTTACAACCCTTACCGTCGAACTACCAGGGGCCGCCCCTTGCTCTTTAATGTGAATCTGTTCTGTGCTTTTGTTTTATTTAGACATAAAACACTCTGAAATAAACATAAAAAATGGCGGGATTCCCTTTCCTTTTCATTGCAGGTGCTGTCGCTCCTCCTATGCAATCCTCAAAACTGTTATATAGAGGTCCGTGACTGTCAGCTGACGCATCCGTAGTGATAAACAGACGCTGTTTCCCAAACGGATTCTGTACACTAGATCAGAAGCAGAGGGAAAGTGGATACTGGGTTTTAGGTGCGTTTGAACAGACATATACACATAATCAATAATAATAACATCTAAAGATGTCGATCTTGATGGGTTTTTTTTTCAAACACATCTAATTTTGTCCTAAATGAGCATAAAACGTTAGGAAAGCAATTGAAAGCCGTCATTATAAGGTTAGATGTAAACTTCTGTTATTTATAACAGAGACACCTCTGTTATTTAATGTAATCAAACAAAAAATCTAAATAAATGAGATTCATTCACTGCTCTTTATTCAGAATGAGTAAGATATACAGTGATGAAAAGATTAATAAGATTTGATAACTTGATTCTATTTCTTTATAATAGCTAATTTTAATAAGCTAAACTGTTTGCTGATGTATTCTATTAGATTTTCTTTTGTAAATAATAATATTAATATTAATATATATATATATTTTTTTTTTTTTGGGGGGGGGGGGGTGTCCATTATTTTCACATCCCAATGTTGTCAGGTATGAACAGAAAGTTAGAACAAAAGTTGCTAGGCAACAGAGGGACACATTTTCAAAAGCGTGTGGAAGGTAGCCTTCTGTAGAAATCTCCATAACTCTTTTGTGCTGTACTTTTAATAAAATAATGTTAGAATGAAATATATACACATTTAAGATGAGTCTGGGTACAAAATAACAAAATACAAAAACTGTCCAAGACATGCTGATTTATGGAACTAATAAATATATACAATTTCTTCCCAAACTCTTTATTTGTGAACATGCACTGCATTGCATCTGGTAGCTTGAGATCTCGTCACACTTCTAGCATATATTTATACTGGAGGTGTGACGAGATCTCAAGCTACGAGATGCAATGCAATTTAGCACTAAAGATTGAAGGCAGAATTGGATTTGAATCGCACATCAAGTGCTTTGCACACACCTGGCAACCTGGATTGACTCTGTATTACGCGTCACTTGTTTGCTTGGGCAGATGTGAGATAAATGCTTTTTTCACTGGAGTTCAAAGGTTTGCACGTCCAAAAGCAAAGGCTACAACTGTAGCCACACAAATTAATCATGAACGTCACCACACACCTTATATATATGTAGGTTTACACATGATTTGCCGCAAACTTTTTATGGAAGTTTAAGCTGACCAGGCTTTGAATCACATGCAGATGTTTTGTTTGTTGTTGTTGACGTGACAGACACTAACTGTTAATGCTAGTAACTAGTTTGCATTTAAAGAAAAAAATAAATTAAATAAATAAATAAAATAAAATGGAAGAATAACAGATTTGCACTTGAAATATTGTTATACTCATAAGAAACATTATTTTTATAAAATAAACAAAACAGCTTCAAAAATGTTTTGTTACCATAATTTTGTCATAAAATTAAAATCCCCATCAATCATATCGGCTGACATGCTATCATATTTATATTTATAAAAAGTCAATAGACTACTATTTTGCAAAGCAAATGTAATATAATCCTTATAATTAGGCTGTTTTTTTTACAATGGCAGATATCCTGTAGTTTTCATAATGTATAACTATCATTCATCCCATTTTTTTTTTCCCCCGGCTTAGTCCCTTAATTAATCAGGGGTCGCCACAGCAGAATAAACTGCCAACGTATCCAGCATATGCTTTTCACAGCAAATGCCCTTCCAGCTGCAACCCATCACTGGGAAACATCCACATACTCATTCACACGCATACACTACTATTTAGATAACCCAATTCACCGCATGTCTTTGGACTTGTGGGGGAAACCAGAGCACCGCAAGGAAACCCACGTGAACACAGGGAGAACATGCAAACTTCACAAAGAAATGCCAACATACCCAGCCTAGACTCGAACCAGCAACCTTCTTGCTGTGAGGCGATCGTGCTACCCACTGCACCACCGTGATGCCCATCTACAACTATATAACATATATGTTTTTTAAATGTTATGTTTCTTTTCTGTTTAGTTTTTACAGATTTTTTTGTAGGTATTTTTTTGTTTATACAATTGAATTTACATTAGCATCCTAATTCAAGCTCCACTAACTCAAGTCAAGCTATTGCATGGTCAAACATGCATTTCTAAAAGACAAAAATTGAATATTAATATTGCATGTGGAGCTCTAAATGTGAAAAATACTTCCGGCCATTGGCGTGTATGCTAATGAAGTTATATTAATATATTCCCACTTTAATGAAATGAATGCAACTGCTGACACACCATGCAAAATAAAGAAATAAAATAAAAAAACATTGCATAAATCTAGTATAAATCTTAAAAACTCACTCTGACCAACTGGGAATGTTGCATGTAATTCCACATGATAGGCAGCATATAGAAATGACGTGCAAGAGATGAACACACACACACACACACACATATACCCTCTGGCCAGAGTTGCACACGAGTAATGCTCTCCTCTCATAATAAACACATCCACATTTCACATCCAAGTTGCTCTAATATACCAGAGAGAAAATTTATGGCACATCGCTGATTTGTTTGCTGTTATTAATGGGGCAGGGAGGAAGGAAGTGCTCTGCAATATCTGACCTCTGAGAGTGCATTAAATCAAGGCATTAGGGCCTGTGTTAATAAAAAGGATAGCGGAGGCGGAGCACCTCGGCCAAAGCAAACACACCCCAGACACAACACAGGCCTCCAGCAGCACAACAAGGGAATTAATATTGGGGTTTAATATGTCATATCAGGGCAGCGAGTGGGTGAACTGAGCGAGGTGTGAAGGAGGTCTGTGTATAGGGAACCTGGATGAGTATCAATCAAACCGGATGCCATATGATAAAAAAAAAACTCTCACAAATGAATGAATGAATGAATGAATGAATTCATTTTCTTTTCGGCTTAGTCCCTTTTGTAATCTGGGGTTGCCACATCGGAATGAACTGCCAACTTCTTCAGCATTTGGTTTACGCAGCGGATGCTCTTTTAGCTGCAGCCCATCTCTGGGAAACATCAATACACACTCATTCACACTCATACACAATGGACAATTTAGCCTACCCAATTCACCCATAGCACATGTCTTTGGACTTGTGGGGGAAACCGGAGCACCCAGAGGTAACCCACGCAACCACGGAGAGAACATGCAAACTCCACACAGAAATGCCAACTGACCCAGCCGAGACTTGAACCAGCAACCTTCTTGCTGTGAGGCAAACGTGCTACTCACTACGCCACCATGGCACCCCCAAATAAATAAATAAATAACAAAATGTAAATAAGCATAAATAAATGTTAAACAAACTTATCACGTTAATTTTTCATATAGCTTACTTTGATCATATATAGCTACTCAGCTAACATGAAAACAACTGTCATTTTTCAAATTCCTCTGAAAGGCCCATCCTGAAGAGGTTCTGATTGGTCAGCTAGCATAATGTGCTGTGATTCGCGGATTGACTCCACGTCACGCCCCTACAAACACACGCTTTTGAGCTGTGTAAATAGCCGTATCAGTTTGCCTGAATGGTGCCACGGTGGCCTAGTGGGTAGCACGTTCGCCTCACAGCAAGAAGGTCGCTGGTTCGATCCCCGGCTGGGCCAGTTGGCATTTCTGTGTGGAGTTTGTATGTTCTCCCCGTGGTTGCGTGGGTTTCCTCCGGGTGCTCCGGTTTCCCCCCACAAGTCCAAAGACGTGGTACAGGTGATTTGGGTAGGCTAAATTGTCCATATAGTGTATGTGTGTGTATGGATGTTTCCCAGCGATGGGTTGTGGCTGGAAGGGCATCCGCTGTGTAAAACAAATGCTGGATGAGTTGGCGGTTCGTTCCGCTGTGGCGACCCCAGATTAATAAAGGGACTAAGCCAACAAGAAAATGAAGGAATGAATGAATGAATAATAATAATAATAATAAAATACAGAACACTCAGCAAACTAACATGGCTGAAACAACTCTCAAATTGTACTTTGCTGTTGCTTGCTACTAGATTGAGTGTCACTGGCAATACTTTTAGTTGACCTTTTAGCAAGACACTCATCACTCAATTGTGCTCACTCAATTGGCTAGTAAGACTATATCACACACAGACAGCAGTCACACAGTTGCTCTGGGCAGGGGAAATTAAATAACAAAAATATATTTCATATCGCAGACTCTTGCGATTCATAACGCAGACTCTTGCGATCTGATCGCAATGTTTCAAATCACATCACGATTGCAATTCAATTTGGATTAATGGCACAACCCTAGTGTGCATATTTTATTCATTTTTTTCTTTTTTTTTTTTTGGTTTTGAATTACATATTGTGTTCAGTGATGTTTTTTTCTTATTTTATGTTTTGCATTGTTTGTTTGATTCCTCTGTTAAATGTTTAGTATTTTTTGGCTTTTTTTTAGTTGTGTTCTTTCTCTCTCTCTCCATTTTTTTTCATTTTAAAATGCACCTTCAGTGCATATCTATTCTCTTTCAGTGCATGAAAAAAGAAATCTGATGCAATCTGTGGAATATTCTGTGTGTGTGTGTTGCTTGTTTTTTTTTTTTTCCATTGTTTTATGCTTTTGTTTCATGGTTTTTTTGTTTGCTTGTTTTTGTTTGTAATTTGTTCACTTTTTTGTGTCTGTTTTGTGTTTATTGCAATTAATTATTGGATTTAGTTTTATTTAGTTCTGTTGTTTTATCATCGCAGGCTTTGTTTTACATTTTCCTTTTTTGTTCACAAAATGCACCATTTTTAGAAAAGCCCCCCGTGTTTACTGACTGGCAGAATATCACGGTCATGGTCAAGCATGTGCTGTAGTCATTAACGCTCACTAATTAGGGACTGGCCTGTGATGCTATTGTGCTTACGTGTCAGCGCATATCTCTTTCGGTGCATGTTGTCCCCAATTAACAGGGAAACGTCTCAGAATTCCTGATGCAATCTGTGCAATGTAAATGAAGCAATCCCAGCAGCCCTTGGCTTTGCATAGCCACAGTTCCTGCTGAAACGCTCACACCAAGCTCTGTTTTGGAGAATCCAGCAACGCTCCACCTAGGGTAAATGCAACAAATGCTTCGGGCGTGCAAAATAAATGTGGCATGATAATTAGTTAACCAGCAGAGCATTGCCAGAGGAGGGAATGTTATACCTAGTGTTTAATGACAGACAGTTTAATCTGTGACGCTTGTAATGTGCACATTTTTTTTCCATCGCTTTTTGACAGTTCCTTCTGTTCTTTACATCGTCTCCAACATGTTTGATGTTTTCTTCTCTTCATTTTGAGTTTGAGGTGTCGAAGTGATGGATCATGTGACAATGAAGACTGGAGTAATGATGCTGGAAATTCAGCTCCAACATCATACAAACTTCACCTTTAGCAAAACGGACCAAAAAAAGTCTTTCAATTGTAATAATATTTGTAGAGTTACTGTATTATGATATCTCACAGAGTTACTGTATTTATGTTGTATATGATTTTTTGGATATGTCATTTATTCAGTCAACCAACTAACCCAGCATTTAATCAATCAGCCAAGCACACAGCCATGCAATCAAGCAACAAACCCAACATTTACTCAAACAAGCAACCCACCAAACATTGTCTGTCAATCAATCAATCAATCAACCAACCAACCAAACATTTAGTCAAGCAGGCAAGCAACCAATCATTTAATCAATCAATCAATCAAGCACGCAACCAACCAACCTATTATTTAGTCGAGCAAGCAACCAAACAAACATTTAGTCAAGCAAACAACCAACCTAATATTTAGTCAAACAAGCAACCAAACAAACATTTAGTCAATCAACCAAGCACACAACCAACCAAAACAAACTTTTAGTCAAGCTACCAACCAAACATTTACTCAATCAAGCAACCACTCAAACACTTAGTAAATAAAGCAAGCAAGTAACCCACCAAACCTTTAGTCAAGCAAGTAAGCAGCCACCCGAATATTTAGTCAAGCATGCAACCAACCAAACATTGAGTCAATCAACTAAGCACGTAACCGACCAACCATTTAATCATTCAATCAACCAATCAAACATTTATTCAAGCAACCAAACATTAAGTCACTCAACCAAGCACACAACCAACCAAACATTTAGTCAAGCAACCAATGAAACATTTAGTCTTTTAATTAACCAAGCAAGCATCCAATCAAACATTTAGTCAATAAACCAAGTAAGCAGCCAACCAAACATTTAGTTAAGCAAGCAAGCAACTATCCAAACATTTAGCAAATCAACCAACCAACCAACCAACCAACCAAACACTTAGCCAATCAATCAACCAAGCAATCAATTAAACATTTAGTCAATCAACCATACAAGCAGTCAACCAAGAAAACCGTTTAGTCAAACAATTAATCAATCAACTATTCTTAATTATTACTGACAAAACAGGATGAACAATTGTAGGGAAAAAAAACTGTCAACATTTTGCTCTTAAAATCAGTTCAATTATTTATTTAAACAAACCTCCTTCCATATATATATATATTCTAATATTGATTGTAATGGAAAGGATTTGCATGCAAAAATTAACCAGGCAACTTTCTAAAAGATTATTTCAGAAACTGTTTTTTTTTTTTTTTATGTGTTTGGCTGGCCAGATTGGTAAACCGGCTATGCATATATCCATGTTTACACTAGATTAAGGTTTGCCAGATTTCTCACTGACAATGACAGCAAAGTTCAAACTTTCTGAAAATGTGCTGTTGTACAGTATGTTGTAACTTCTTTACAGTACCTGCAAATGCCGCACTTTGTCAATTGTTTTGATGATTCTGCATTAACTGCACTTGTCGAAGACATGCTTTTGTGCTTTATTAAGACAAGAAAGCACTGCAGGATATGAAATATTATATTGTGTCACTGTCTGAAAGTGTCCATTAAAGGTGCTGTTTGTAAGTTTTTGACTCATCTAAAGCATAAAAATACCATATGTTAGCAGATATTTAAGAAACATGCCAAGTGAACACGTTTATTTGAAAAATAATGCTGAAGTCAGATATTCTGCTTTGAAAATGTGTTTTCCGTGCGGGAACGCTCTCTTTGCTTATGTTGTTTTAGCCTGCCTGTAATGAAGTTGGCGGCCACCTGGCCACCGGGAAGGAGGCGAAGAACTGATGCAGTTTTAAATAATATTTAATGATATAAATAAAACAAACGGAAAACTGAAACCAAAAGTAAAACAATATGTCCGGGCCCGGTCCTCTCTCGTCGTCCTCTGCCATCGTTCCTCCTCTTATAATCCAGAGCTCCTTGGGACTCGAGGCAGCTGTGCACCACAGGTGTTTCTCATCTGTGACTGGCCTCGCCTGTTCCCAAGGCTCTCGGCCACGCCCCCCTCGCCACACTGCCCAATGCCAGTTTAGCCATTTCAGCACTCCGGGTTGCCTTGGTGGAAAACCTGTGTATTTCATTCATTTATTCAGAAAGGCTCTCAAAGCATGCGTCCGTAACATAAATGTGACCTCTGGTGGACAATAGCAGACTCCGAAATGAGACTGATTCAGTTTCACATAAGGTTATAATTAGCAAATAATATAAATATTCCAAAGGTAAACATTAGGTGATCAAATTACACTGTAACCGTGTGTCCTAACAACACACTTCAGGATGAGATATGCAGTGATACGCAATTTGGCTGTTTGTACCTTTAAATTCAGCCATTCAGAAGCACAGAATATGCACTCACTCAAGAAATGGTAAAGTTTATAATCTATTAAATACATATTAACCCTCTTTAACATTGTTACATGTAGATGCTGAATCACGTGTTTAGTTCTAAAGTTCAATTTCAAGATCTGAGGTAAACTATCTGCTGCTGCTCTCAGTATTTGGCAACAAATGTCATGTAAAAGGGCATTCAAACTCTCATTGTTAGCATTTAACACTGATTAAAGCACACAAGGTTTTCCTGAGGTGATCATTGTCACAGTTTTCTGTTGCTGACCTGTGGGAAATATGAGTTGTTTCTAATATATAATTTGGAGGTGTTTGTTAGAACAAAAACTCTTTTTAATATGAAGAATGTTCCTTCTATCCTGTGCCGTTGCTTTTATTTAGAACACGGTTTAAAACACTTGCTCCTGTCCTCAATCTGGCAACCTGCTCTTGCGTTTGTTTTGATCTAGGAGTGCAATACCTAGTTCCACCACTGGGTGTCAAACTTACATACCGCACCTTAAAAGCTGTGTGCGTGTCTGCATTAAGGACTTGTGGTAGCAGGTAGTCTTGATGGAATTCATGGGCAACAGTTGGAAGGAAATCCATGCATGATGTGAACCACAATTAAACATGCACACATGACTGCTAGAATACTGATAAAGGTGTTTACGTGCAATGCAAAATCAGTTTATTAATGCAAAATATGACCTGTTCCCGTTGGATTTTAGGACACTTTTGTACATTAACAGTTAAAAGAAATCTGGATAACCTGTTTGCATGATGACACACGTCACACAACATGCATGTAAACTCATTCAGTGCAATGTCACTCTGGATTAAAGGGTCTGCCACAAGTGCAAAGGTGAATTATATTTAATTCAGGAGGAGGGGATGTTCTACCTGGTTTATTCAGCCTGAACTCATGAGAAAATCTAACTATTTAAAAAAAATAATAATAATAAATAAATAAATAAAAGGCTAATTTGTACAATTTCATATGATTTGATTTATATGAAAATGTACATTTTTTAAAAAGAGGCAAGCCCCCAAACCCCACCCCTAAACCCAATCATTATTGAGGGGATGAGCAATACTAATATTTACGAATCGTATCATATGAATTAGCCACTACATTCAAAAGTTCTGAATTGTTCTAAGATTGTGTTGGTTTATTCCAGCCTTGTGTTTATTAATAGATAGTCGAATCTTGTAATGTACGCTTGTAATGTGCCCATTCCTTCATGGTGCGTTGGCGCTCGCTGACAGTTCCTTCTGTTCTTTAGCTCATCTTCAACATATTTGATGTTCTTTTCTCTGTGTTTCTGGTTTGAGGTGTCGACGTGTTGTAAAACATCCTCAGTGCTGATAGATGCCCAAGGCTGAGGCACATTGAGACAGTGATGCTCTGTTTGCTCAGTTCTCTTAGACTTCGCCTTTGGCTGACTGTGTCATACTCAGATTATCATGCGCAGTGGAAACACACACACTCTTTCTGGAGTTTTTCCATGATGTCTGCACTGTTTGATTGTGGAAGTTGTGATTGCGTAACAGAGGGTCACTTAGAGATTCACTTTGAGTAAGAGAACTTAGAGTTGGCTTACAAACACAATCATAAACGGAAAATTCAAGGTCAGTTCAGCATTTTTGATTGAGCAACAGGCATGCCAAATCATTTCATGAAAAAAGAGAAAGAAATATATCTCTTATTATAAACTGTATTAAAAGATTTGCATAATCTATAATACAATACATTTACATTAAATATCCATGTTGTATACTTTAAAGATGTGTTGGTTGTTTTAACTAAACCTGGATAACATATAAATAAACCCAGGCACTAAATGTTTCAATCATATTTTTAAACCATGTCAATGTTTTAGTTCAGCTTTTTTAACAGTATTTAAAGTAGACTTTTTTTTTTTTTTTGTTAAGACTTTACCAAAATCCAGGCTTTGGTAATAAATAAAAGATTTAAATACAGTACATACATAAATAAATATAGAAAATATAGAAAATTAAATGAAACATTCAAATGGAAAATAATAATAAAAAAAAACAATGCTAAAGGGAAAAATACAAAAACATATTTAACTTACAATTTATTTAATATTTTACAATGCTACTGTTTCATATTGTTCTTAGTTTATTTTGTTTTGTTTTTGCATGTTTATTCTTATATTCAACAACTATTGGTGAGCATAACTGAATGGAAGGTTGTTTGTGTGGGTGGATGGAGGGATGGGTGTGTGGGTGTGTGGATGATAATGGATGGATGGACGGATGAATAGATGGGTGGGTGGATGGATGGAGGGATGGGTGGGTGGATGGATGGATAAGCATGGATGAGCATCGATGGATGGTCATGGATAAATGGTTGGAAGATAAAGGATGGATGGATGATAATGGATGGATGGATCGGGTATGGATGAATGGATTGATGGGTTGATGCATGGGTGAATGGATGAGCATGGATAAATGATGGATGGATGGATGGATGGATAGGTGGATGGATGATTGCTAAATGTATGGATGGACAATAATGGATATATAGATGGATGGGTGGGTGGATGAATGGATGGATGGTGGTATGAGCATGGATGGATGATTATGATAAATAGGTGGTTGGAAAATAAAGGATGGATGGATGATAATGGATGG